>PVLC010004752.1:14370-72234 GCA_004027655.1 Graphiurus murinus | reverse complement strand
TCTTTTAAAGTGTATAATTTGGTGGGTTTAGGTACCTTCATGGTGTTGTAACCATCACCACTATCTAATCCCAGAATATTTCCATTTTCCCAAAGGAGAACACGACACCCATTAGTCACTCTTCTTTCTTCCCCTGGCAACCACTAGCCTGCTTTCTATCTATGGATTTGCCTACACCGGACATTTCAAATAAATGGAATTACATGGTATGTGGCCTTCTGTGTTTGTCTTTTTTTCCTTAACACAACATTAAGGGACATCCATGGTGTAGCATGTATCAGTACTTCATGCCTTTTTCTTGCTAAATAGTAGTCCATTGTATAAATACTCCATTCTTGTTTATCCATTCATCAGTTGATGGACAACTGGACTGAATCCATCTTTTCACTAATGAATAATGCTACTAGGAACATTAGTGCACAGGCTGTCATCTGAAAAAGGGTTTTTAATTCTTTTGTGTATATACCTAGGAGTGGAATTGCTGGGTCATATGATAACCCTATGCTTCAACTCTTGAGGAACTCTAAAAAATTATCTGCACAATTTTGTCTGCTCAGAGAAGTGTATGAAGGTTCCAACTTCTTCATATTCTCAACATTACTTTAATTACACTATAACCATTCTAGTGTATAATACCTTATGAAGTATCTCATTGCAGTTTTGAATTGCATTTTCCAAATAACTAATATTTTATGTGTTTATTGTCCATTTGTATTTCCTACTTGGAGAAATATCTATTAAAACCCTCTGCCCATTTTTAAATTGTGTTATATTTTTATTGTTGAGCTGTTAGAATTCTTGTATATTCTGGATTCTAAACCATTATCAGATAGATAGATGATCTGCAGCTGGGTACAGTGGCACATTCCTGTAATCCCAGTACTTGAGAGGCTGAAACAGGAGGATTGCAGGTTTGAGGTCAGTCTTAGCAACTTAGTAAGACCCTGTTTCAAAAATAAGAAAGGGAAAAAATGTATGATTTGCAAGCATTTTCTCCCATTCTCCCAGTTATCTTTTCACTTTCTTGATAGTGTCCTTTGACACCCCCCAAAATTTAATTTTAATAAATTTCAATTTATTTTTCTTCCATTGCTGGTACTCTTTGGGTAAAATGAGAATGTTCTGGAATTAAATAGTGGTGATGGTTGCACAACATTGTGATTATACCAAAAAACACTGAATTATACAATTTTAAAAGGCTAAAATCATGAATTTTATGTTATGTAAACTTATCTTACAATTTTAAATTAAGTTAACTTTCAAAAAGAGAAAAATGGGCATTCACAAGAGTCCTTACACAGAGAAGGCCCATGTAGATGCTACAAAGTAAGCTTGTATGGAATCTATCCTAGAAATAAAGACTTGGAAATATATGTATATAACTTCATGGAATTAGGTGAAATCACTTAGGGATTGTCGTTGAGGTGTGAGATGAAGAGATGAGGGCAGAAAACTGAAGAGATAGTCATATAAAGAATAACTACAGGTAAGCTAGACCTGGTGGTGTGTGCTGATAACCCCAGTACATGGGAGGCTGAGACAGGAGGATTGCAGGTTTGAGGACAGCCTCAGTAAAATAGCGAGACTCTAAGAAACATAGCGAGAACCTGTTTCAAAATAAAAAAATAAAATATGGCTGGGAGTGTAACTCAGAAGTAGTATGCCCCTGGGTTCAATCCCTAGTAATACACACACACACACACACACACACACACACACACACACACACACGGATAACTACAGGAAGAAGGGTATGAAGAGGAAGAGCAGCAAGAAGGGTAGAAGGAAAACAAGGAGAAAGAATCACCAATCACTCTGCCACTAAAACTCCCTGTAATTTTTTTTGGGGGGGGGCATTCTACCTCTGAGCTATACCCCCAGCCCTATTTTTATATTTTAATTTGAAACAGAATCTCACCAAGTTGCTGAGGCTGGCTTTGAACTCGCTGTCCTCCTATCTCAGCCTCCCAAGTTCTGGGATTACAGGCATGTGCCACCACACCTGGCTTTCTCTGTGATCTTAATCATACCACTGCCTTCTCTAAACATTAGGATCCATGTTTGTCATTACTTGGATGTCCCCTACAAGAATGTCAGAGCTGGAACTTTAGAGATTACACATGCCAGAATATCTCAACCTTGACACTATTGACTTTGGGGGCAGAATAGTTCTTTGATGTAGGGAGCCGTCCTGTGCATTGCAGGATGTTTAGCAACATCTCCGACCTCAACTCACTAGATGTTAAGTATCAACTCTGCAATCATGACAACCAAAATAACTCTACACATTACAAAATGTCTCCTGGGAGAATAATAAAGACCTCAGTTGATAACCACTGTTATACATGATCTAGTATCTATGGAGGTTATTAATTTTCTCTCTCCATTTTTTTTTTTTTTGGTTTTTTTTTTTTTGGCAGTACTGGGGATTGAACTCAGGGGCATTCTACCTCCGAGCTATACCCCCAGCCCTATTTTTTATTCTTTATTTTGAAACCGAGTCTCACTAAGTTGTGGAGTGCCTCACTAGGTAGCTGAGGCTGGCCGTGAACCCGGATCCTCCGGTCTCAGCCTCCCGAATGCTGGGATTACAAGCGTGCGCCACCATGCCCGGCTTCCATTTATTTATTTATTTATTTATTTATTTACTTACTTACTTAACTTACTTTTGTAGTACTGAGGATGGGACCCAGGGCTTCACACGTGCTAGGTAAGAACTTCCTCATTGAGCTACCCCTAGTTCTTGACCTCTTCCAAATTCTAAGAGTATTTATGGTCCTAGTATTTCATTAGTGCAATGTAATCATACACCACAGTGAGGTTCAGAGTTACAGATACCTACATACACAAAGCATTTATGTGTTACAGGAGGTTATTATTTTTCTTATTACAAAAGTTACATATTTAGCTGGGTACAGTGGCACATGCCATAATCCTAATGAATCTGGAGACAGAGTCAAGTTCGAAGCCAGCTTGAGCAACATTGTAAGACTCTTTCTCAAAATAAATAAATAAGGCTGAGAATGTAGTTAAGTGGTGGAGTGTCCCTTGGTTCAATTCCTAGTGCCACAAAAAAGTGACATATTTAGTGTAGAAATTTTTGAAAATGTTTGTGAATTAAAGGTATCCCACAAACCAGTAATAATTATGGGTAACACTTTGGTATTTATCTTTTCAGCCAGTAATTATGTGTCAAGGCACACATTTTTGCAAAAATGAAATCAACTCATACACACTGTTTAGTAACTTGTTTTTGTTTTCTTTTTTATTTTTCAGCACGGATTTTTTGTACATTTCTCGAGTACAACAGGGTTACATAGACATTTATGACATATCAATCATTGTCAGAACACAAATAGCACCACTTCTTCGTTTTACACATATAGCCCACATTCTTAACATAGCCTGGTAAAGCAAACTTTCTAGAGTCATAAAACCATATTTCTTTAGGGTCATATATTTACTTTCTAAGAAGTAGAAGAGTCTTTCATCTACGCATCCTAGGAGCAATCTCCAGACTTCGAGACACCAATGTAGCCATAGCAGAAGAGTCAGTATAATTACTCATATATGCAGATAGTAACTGCCAGGGAGGAAAGGGCCCAGCTGGGTTCCCACAACTCTCCCGTTTCTATTTTAAAATGCATGAAGGACTGTGCCTGTCTTAGATCGTTTCCTACCAGGTGCTTAATCTTATCCGTCATGGGGTCTCAATGAGTCATTCAGCAAGCCCTGTCTTAGGTTGATTTGCCCTGAGAAAATCGAACCCGTCGTTGACTACCAGGCCCTGTGCAAGGCAGTGCTTGCATTTTAATTCCATGTAAATCTGCTCTTATACTAACATAGGCATTGAACACAAGGCATACAATGAGTGGTAGAATGCATAAGCCTAGAATGACTGTTGCTGCTAATCCAATAACTCCTCCCTGCAAGGAGGTAAACGAGGGCCAGGTAGGCACCAAGGATTGAAGCGGATCTACAAAAGTCTTAGCTGTTTCTGCCACTTTAATAGAAATGGGCTCCCCATTACGTAGATCAAAAATCTCCTGATGTAACTTTAACAAATCCTTTTTTTAAAATCTTTCCCTTATTTGGTGCAATGTAATCACACATCTTTGTTAGGTACAAGCTACTATAGGTAAAGACATCCATGCACACATTTCTCATTTAACCCTTCCCCAAATCCCACCCCACTCCCTCCTCCTCCCTCTGTCTCAAGGTCAGTTTAGTGATTGACTTTGATGCGTTCATGAAAGTACATCATGTTCTTAGGGTGTCCTCCCTCCCCCCATCACCTTCCATTAAATCAAATTCTTTGTTCACCTAAGGATTCTCCTTCTTCATCTGTAGTCCCTCTTATGTCCCATTTTCTCCCTAGCTTCCACATATTAGGGAGAGCATTCTATTTTTAACATTTTGTGACTGACTAATCTCACTTAACATAATGTTTTCCAGTTCCATCCATTTCCTTGCAAATAACATGATTTTGTTCTTCTTTATGGCTGAGTAAAATTCCATTGTGAAGCAGAGCGTGGTGGCGCACGCTTGTAATCCCAGCATTCGGGAGGCTGCGACCGGAGGATCCGGGTTCGCGGCCAGCCTCAGCTACCTAGTGAGGCACTCCACAACTTAGTGAGACCCGGTTTCAAAATAAAGAATAAAAAACAGGGCTGGGGGTATAGCTCGAAGGTAGAATGCCCCTGAGTTTAATCCCCAGTACCGCAAAAAAAAAAAAAAATCCATTGTGTACATATCCCATAATTTTTTAATCCATTCATCTGTTGATGGACATCTTGGCTGGTTCCATAGTTTGGCAATTGTGAATTGTGCAGCTATAAACATAGATACACATGCGTTGGTCTGATAGTTTGGTTTCCACTCTTTTGGGTCGATACCCAGAAGTGGTATTGCTGGATCATATGGTAGGATCATTCCCATTCATCTGAGGATCCTCCATACTGTTTGCCAAAGTGGTTGCACTAATTTGCAATCCCTCCAACAATGTATTAGGGTTCCCACTTCCCTCACCAGCATTTGTTGTTGTTTGTGTTCTTGATGGTTGCCATTCTGATTGGAGTTAGGTGAAATCTCAAGGTAGTTTTGATTTGCATCTGTCTGATTGCTAATGATGTTGAACATTTCTTCATACATTTATTGGTGTATTTCTTCTTTTGTGAAGTGTCTATTTAGATTCTTTGTCCATTTTTTGATTGGGCTATTTGTTTTCTTAGCTGTGAGTTTCTTGATTTCTCTGTGTATCATAGATATTAGTCCTCTATCAGAAGAGTTGCTGGCAAAAATATTCTCCCACTCTGTGGGCTCTCTGTTGAGGTTCTTGATAGTTTCCTTTGCTGCACAGAAGCTCTTCAGTTTAATGCAATCCCATGTGTTGATCTTCCTTTGAGTTGCTTGTGCTTTTGGGGTCTTGTTGAGAAAGATTTTACCTGTGTCTGTGTGTTGAAGTGTTGGGCCTATGCTCTCTTCAAGTAGCTGCAAGGTCTCTGGTCTAACTTCCAAGTCTTTGATCCACCTTGAGTAGACTTTTGTGCAGGGTGAGAAAGTGGGGTTTATTTCCATTTTCCTGCATATGGTTAACCAGTTTTGCCAACACCATTTGTTGAAGAGCTATCTTTTTTCCAGTGTATGTTTTTGGCCCTTTTGTCAAAAATCAGTTGGCTGTAAGTTCGTGGGTCTGTTTCTGAATCTTCTATTCTGCTCCATTGGTCTGTGTGTCTGTTTTTGTGCCAAAACCATGCTGTTTTTATTACTGTGGCTTTGTAATAAAGTTTGAAGTCGGGTATTGTGATACCTCCTGCGTGGTTCTTGTTACTAAGAACTACTTTGGCTATCCTGGGCTTTTTGTTGTTCCAGATGAAATTAAGGACTGATTTTTCTATGTCTGTGAGAGGTGACCTTGGTAATTTCATGGGTATTGCATTGAATCTGTAGATTACTTTTGGGAGGATGGCCATTTTGATGATATTTATTCTGCCTATCCAAGAGCATGGTAGATTATTCCATCTTCTAAGGTCTTCGTCGATTTCTTTTTCCAGCTTTTTGTAGTTTTCTTTATAGAGGTCTTTTATCTCTTTGGTTAGGTTTATCCCTAAGTATTTTATTTTTGCGGGTGCTATTGTGAGTGGAATTGTTTTCTGGATTTCTTTTTCAGTGGTTTTGTGGTTGGTGTATAGGAAAGCTTCTGATTTTTTTAAGATTGATTTTGTATCCAGACACTTTGCTGAATTTGTTGATCAGTTCTATAAGTTTTTTGGCTGACTTTGTTGGGTCTTCTAGGTATAATATCATGTCATCTGCAAAGACGGATAGTTTTAGTTCTTCTTTCCCTATTTTTACTCCTTTGATTTCCTTCTCTTGCCTTATTGCTCTGGCTAGAGTCTTAAGTACTATGTTGAACAGAAGAGGTGATAATGGACATCCTTGTCTTGTTCCTGTTTTTAGTGGGTACTCTTGCAGTTTTTCTCCATTTAGTATGATATTGGCTGCAGGTCTATTTTATATTGCCTTTATGATTTTGAGGTGTGTTCCTTCTATTCCAATTTTCTGCAGTGCTTTTAGCATGAATGGGTGTTGGATCTTGTCAAATGCTTTTTCAGAATCAATTGAGATGATCATGTGATTTTTGTCTTTGAGTTTGTTTATGTGGTATATTACATGGATTGTTTTCTGTATGTTGAACCAGCCTTGCATCCCTGGGATGAACCCAACTTGGTCATGTTGTATAATTTTCTTGATGTGGCTTTTGAATATGCATTGCTGGTATTTTGTTTAGCAGTTTTGCATCTAGGTTCATCAGTGATGTACACCTATAGTTTTCTTTTCTTGAGCTGTCTTTATTTGGCTTTGGTATTAAAGTGATGTTGGCTTTATAGAAAATGTTTGGGAGGGTCCTGTTTCTTTCTGTTTCACGGAATAGTTTGAGGAGTATTGGGATTAGTTCTTCCATAAATATTTTATAAAATTCACTTGGAAAACCATCTGGCCCTGGGCTTTTGTTTGATGGTAAAATTTTATTGCTGTTTCTATTTCTTTGATTTTTATTGGTTGATTTAAGTTTTCTATATCTTCTTGGCTCAATTTAGGAGGGTTGTATGTATCTAAAAAAATGTCAATTTCTTCCAGATTTTCCATCGTGTTGGAGTATAGTTTTTCAAAATAGTTTCTGATGATCCTCTGTATTTCCGCACTGTCGGTGGTAATATCACCTTTTTCATCTCTTATTTTGGTAATTTGGGTTGATTCTCTCTTTCTTTTGGTTAGGTTGGCCAATGGTTTATCTATCTTGTTTATTTTTTCAAGAAACCAGCTTTTTGTTTTGTTGATTTTCTGTATTGTTTTTTATTCTCTATTTCATTAATTTCCGCTCTGATTTTCATGATTTTCTGTCTTCTACTGGCTTTGGGGTTGGACTGTTCTTGTTTTTCGAGGACTTTGAGCTGTGTCATTAGGTTATTTGGTGAGTTTCCGTTCTTTTTATATGGGCACCCAATGCTATAAATTTTCCTCTTAGTACTTCCTTTAAGGTGTCCCAGAGGTTTTGATATGTTGTGTCTCTGTTTTCATTGGTTTCTAGGAATTTTTTTTTATTTCCCCCCTTACTTCTTCTATGACCCATTCCTCATTCAGCAATGTGGTGTTAAGTCTCCACATGTTTACATGGTTACTCTGGGTGTTCTTAGAGTTGATTTCTAGTTTCACTCAATTGTGGTCTGAAAAGATGCAGGGAATTATGTTACATTTTTTGAATTTGCCAGTGCTCTCTTTGTGGCCCAGAATGTGGTCTATTTTGGAGAAGGTTCCATGCGCTGCTGAGAAAAATGTGAATTCAGCTGTACTTGGGTGAAATATTCTGTATGTGTCTAACAGGTCCATTTGGTTTATGGTATTATTTAGGTCTGAAGCATCTTTACTGATCTTTTTTTAGAAGATTGGTCTAGTGATGTGAGAGGAGTATTGAAGTCTCCTAGTATTAGCGTATTGGGATCTATGTGCGACTTTATATCATGCAGAGTTTGTTTTATGAAAGTAGCTGCACCTATGTTTGGGGCATAGATGTTGATAATTGTTATTTCCTCTTGCTGTATTGTTCCTTTTACTAGTAAAAAGTGACCTTCTTTGATGAGCTTAGGCTTGAAATCTAATTTATCCGATATCATAGTTGGTACTTCTGCTTGTCTTCGAGTTCCATCGGCATGGATTACCTTACTCCAGCCCTTCATCTTTAGTTTGTGGGAATTTTTGTTTGTAAGGTGTGTTTCTTGCAGGCAGCATATAGGTGGATTCTGGGTTTTGATCCATTTTGCCACATTGTGCCTTTTTATTGGGGAGTTGAGACCATTTATATTCAGTGTGAATATTGAGAGATGATTTTTAATTCCTAACATTTTGGGTTTTGACTTCTGTTTGCGGTAGTGTTTCTTCTTCTTTGCTCAGTTGTTTGCTTCCTGGAAATTATTGTTTCTCTGGTTCTGACGTTTACTTGTTAGTTCTTCTTTGTAGTTAATCTCTTTGAGTATTTTCTCTAGTGCTGGTTTGGAAGACACAAATGCTTTCAGTTTCTATTTGTCATGGAAGGTTTTTATATCCCCGTCAATTTTGAGAGAGAGTTTTGCTGGGTGGGAGAATCTTGGCTGCAAGTTATTTTCTTTCAGAGTTTGGAATATGCTACTCCAGCCTCTCCTGGCTTTCAAGAATTGGTTTGGGAGGTCTGGAGTGATTCTTATTGGTTTGCTTCTAAATGTCACCTGGCCTTTTACTTTTGTTGCCTTTAGAATTCTTTCCTTAGCTTCTACATTAGTCATCTTGATTATTATATGGCATGGTGAACCTCTTCTTTGGTCTTGTCTAAAGGGGGTTCTATATGTTTTCTGCACCTGTGTGTCAACTTCTCTTTCTATGTTTGGAAAATTCTCTGATATTACTTCTTTGAAAATGTTGTTTATTCCATTAGTTTCAACTTCTAATCCCTCTTCTATGCCTATTATTCTTAGGTTAGCTCTTTTAAAATTGGCCCAGATCTCATCGATGTCGGATTCATAGTGTTGAATTTTTTTTTCTAGATTATGTATAATGGATTCACTTTTGGAATGGTCGTCTTCTAGGAGTGATATTCTGTTTTCCATGTGGTCTAATCTATTGTTTATAGTTTGTATTGATGCCTTCACTTCTATTATTGCATCTTTCACATCCTTCACTTCCCTCAAAGCATTGCTATGATTCCTGCTCAGGATATCAGATTATTTGTTTATTTGTTCCTTTATTTCTTTCCAGCTCTCTCTGCATTATTTCTGGAAGTTTTGTAACATTGCTATTGTTAAAGATCTGAATTGATCTTCTGGTAAGCTCTGCCATTCAGTGTCGTTGAGTTCTCTTATTGTGGGGTTGTGTTGACTCATTGTTTCTTTGGTGTTTCTCCTTCCCATGGTTTCCCTGTTCTTAAATTTATAACTTTGCTGCTCCTGCACGCTTTCTCTGAATTTATAGGTTTCTTATTTTTATTTTCTCTCTGTGAATGGTATCTTGTACTGAGTTTCAATTACCCTGGTACTTCTTCTGCCTGCTCTATTGGTGTCTTTGGAGGGTTTCAGGTGTTGACTTCTAGGGTCTTGCAAAAGCTAACAAAGCAACCAATCCTCTGAACAAACATACATAAATTGAAGCAATGCAAAATGAAAACAGAGTAAAAACAAAACAAAACAAAAAACCCAGAAAGCAAAAAACATCAGCAAGAAGCAAAATAAAAATCCCTGCAAGTTTGTAAGAACAGACCTGGTTTGGCCTCTGCAGATCTTTTGGGTAGATCCCTGCTACTGTGTGCGGCAGACAAAATGGCGGCTGCTACTGCCACGCATGCGCCATCTCCCCCGTTCTCCCTGGTCTGCTCTCTAGATTCTGACCAACTGCCCCTGTTGCTTCACTCACTTTTATGCTGCTTTGCTTCTCTTTCCTTCCATCAAGAAGCTGCTCCTGCGGCAGTTTTGATTCAAGCTCTGCAGTGCAGTTATCTCTGCTCTGGCTCTGTGGGGAGAGTGATCTGGGATGGCCCCGTGCGGACTTAAGCTGGTCGTACTACACTTCCCAGTCTCTGTCGAAGGTGCTGCAATATGCTACCTGGCTAGGATGAGGAGTTCAGGAGTCGCTCACTCCACCTCTGGTCGGTGGGGATGCAGAAGGTTGTTATATATTTCTTTGTCAGTAGACCCCATTCCGGGGGCTGGCTCAATGGTGACCTCTACTCAGCGGTGTGGCGCCGCAGCCACTCAGACGGGCTTCTTTGCTCTCCTTGGTCAGCCTTCCAGAATCTGATCAGCTGTATTTCAGTTTTCGTAGCGTTTTTCACCTTTTTGTTGCTTTTTTTCTTCTGTCAAAAAGCTGCTTCTATGGCTGATTTGAATCGAGCTCACAGCGCCTCTTGAGACGTGTCTCACTCCCACCAGGTTCCTTTAAAGTAGCTAGTAACTTGTTTTTTAATTAAATTATATTGCAAACATTTAGCCATGTTAATAAATGTGCTGTGTCAGCATCATTCTAATAGGTGCTTGATATTCCTGTAGGCTGTATTGAAACATCATTTCTTTCACTATCAGCATCTATACTTTCCCCTTCCCTCCCTTAACTTCCCTACTCTTTTCCTTCCCTCCCACCCTACACAAACTACTTTGCAGTGTAATTAATTATGTCAAAATGTACTTAATAGTAAATGGGCTAGGCATGGTGGTGCATGCCTGTAATCCTAGTATTTGAGAGGCTGAGACAGGAGGATCACCCGTTCCTGGCTAGCCTCAGAACTTAACGAGACCCTCAGCAACTTATTAAGACCCTATTTCAAACTAAAAATAAAATAGGATTGGGGTGTAGCTCAGAGGTAGAATGCCCCTGAGTTCCATTCTCAGTACCACAATAATAATAATAATAATAATAATAATAATAATAATAATAACAATAATAATAATAAATGAAGAAAATATAAAAAAACACTTGTTTTGAAAGAAAAATTTGTATTTTTAAGCTGAATAATACTTGAGCATATTTATACTTAGTGATGAGAGAAAGAAAGAGAGAGAGAGAGAGAGACAGAGAGAAAGAAAGAGAAACAGACAGACAGACACTGACATTGAGACTATCAAACAATGTCTCAAGCCAGGCATGGTGGCACATGCCTGTAATTGCAGTACTTGGGAGGCTAAGACAGGAAGAGCACAGGTTCAAGGACAGCCTCAGAAACATAGTGAGACTCTCAACAACCTAGCGAGACCCTATTTCAAAATAAAGATAAAAAGGACTGGGGGCGGTATATTTCAGAGGTAGATTGTCTCTTGTTTCAATCCTCAATGCCAAAAAACAAAAACAAAAACAAAAACAAGACAATGTCTCAAAATTCCCAGGAAGGAAGGAAGATAGAGAGCATGGATGTCACAATTAACCTTATATGCCCACACATTTACGAGGGATATATCAGGATGGGTGGCAAGAAGCTGAAGTTTTCTCTGGCCTATATATTTATGGTGAAGTAAGAGTCCAGGTTATCTGCTTAGAGGGTAAGGATATTTAGGAAGACAGGCAAAGGGCTAAAATGGCTTCTTAGGTGAAAGGGAAAAAATGCTGACAATAGGCACACAGATCCATGGTAATGTTGAATGCCAAGTTGAGATGAAAGCCAATTGTCAGGCATAGAATGTAAAAATTTTGGTGTGATTTAGTTTTGGACTCTCCTATTATGCAAGTACAATGGATAGATCGAGAGACAAGGCAGTAGAAAATATTGGTAAATATGGGTAAAATAGTTGTCCCAGCTGGAAATGAAAAAGAGGGCTGGAAGACTGCTTTGAGAGATAATAGAGAGACCAAAGGGCTAGAAGTTTAAATGAATTATAAGAAAAGTCATAATAACAATAGACTAGAAACATAGAAGGATTTTGTCAGAGAAGAACTTTAGCCATCAAGGATGCTATGACTCCAGGCCATAAGAATTGAAACTGAAGCTACCTTATCTGGGACCAGTGCTATGCTGACCATACCAGTGCAGACACTGTAACTTCTGGGTTTGCCTTCATGTTAGTCCAAATGGACCGAAGACTATAGACTATATAAATGACAAAACTCTAGCCACTAAGCCTGGTTTCCACCTTCCTCTAAGACTTTGCTGAGGCTAAAGCCATGGGTCTCTCATTCAAGTTGTCATCAATCCTCCTCCCCCTGACATCTATCCTCTATTACACAGTCATCACCATAATGCCATATACATATTTGCCCCTAATCATCCTGTCACTCCTACCCACTCCTAGAAAATTACCTTTGTACCTTCTAGAATATGGTTCAACTGTCTCACATATTCAGCAAACCTTCTTATGTCCTCAGCCTCATCATTGAGTTACCTTCACATCCAAACTTAATTAAAACCAGGTGGCTACCAGTACAGCCTGCTGCAATATGGTTTACCTTTATTATCCTCAGAGTAAGATGAAAAGTGGGATTGGTGTCCTGCTTGCCCTCATTTCTTCTTTCAGACAATGACTTCTCTATGCTCCTGAAACAAAAATGAAAACCATAAAATGCAAACCTGATCCTTAGAGGCCATTTAAATATATCTCCTCTTCCTTTCCTGTCGCTCATGAATTTACCTTTGGGCTATTCCCCTTCAATGACTCTGGCCCCTGGTTTAGTCTTTCTTCCCATCTCAAGCTCTGCCACTATCCTGAATAATTTCAACATCCCCAAGATTAAGCCAACTGACAACTTGCTACTCATTCTTGTCCTCATCATCCCAAATGACCTTCCCTTTCACCTTAACTACACACACTGCCATCACACCTGAAATCTTATTATTACCTGAGATCTTATTATTACCTGTGGCTACTTCACTCCAGAATCAGAAATTAGCATCACAAATTCAAGCATTCCATCCTCTAGACATAACCTCCTATTCCCAAATTTTCAACTACTACAACTATTATTCCTCAGATCCTCACATCCATTGATCCTTCTGCTTCCTCTCATTCTATCAAAGCACTCCTTTTTGTCCCCCTCATTACTTAGCTTAGATTCCAAGTTTCATCCATTTCGATAACGTTCTTGCCAATAAGTTCCCTTGTCTTAAACTTGTTGTTCTTTTTTTGTTTTGTTTTTGTTTGGTTTGGTTTGGTATTGGGAATTGACCCAGGGGCATTTTGCCTCTGAGCTACACCCTAGCCCTATTTTATTTTTGAAGCAGGGCCTCACTAAGTTGCTGAGGGCCTTGATAAGTTGCTGAGAGTGGCCTCAAACCTGTGATTCTTCTGTCTGTCTCAGTCTCTCAAATACTGAGGTTGCAGGTGTGCCCCACTATACCCTGCCTCAAACTTATTTTGTAACTCCCCCTTACTAAACCCATTTCTCTCTGTTCTTTGTACCTGTACCTGAGCACAGCTAAAGAAATTCACCCAACAGGGGAATTATATGCTTGCATCCTCATCTTATTATTTTCTATTACATTAGAAAACCTGTTACTACTTCTATCCAATGGCAATCCCTCTATGTGTACAGTGGATCTCCTGTCTTTCTGGAGCCTCATACTTTTGCTGATCCTTTATATTTCCTCTTTGTCTACCTTTTACCTCTCCACTGCATCCTTCCCAACACATTTAATATATTTAAGTATCTCCATTAAAGCAAAACAAAACAAACCCAAAAAATTACTTAACCCCACACTTGACTCAAGCCACCATTCTCCCTGTTGTAGCCAAGCTTCTTTAAGGAGTTGTCTCTCTTACTGTCATTGTTTCTCTTCCTGTTGTTTACACCTCAGTCCTCTTCTATCTGACTTTCTGTTCCTTTACTATGGCAAAATAGCTCTTTCTCAGGTCATGATGACCTCCATGATGACCTGAATATAATTGCAATGAGGTTTCAATGAGGTACAGGTTTCATTGCACTTGAATTTTGGCAGCATTTGATCCAGTTAATCATTTCCTCCTTCTTGAATTTTTTGCCACCCTTGGCTTTTTCAATTGAATTTGTTATTTTGAGATAATTATAGATTTGCATGGAGTTATAAGAAATAGTACAGAGAGAACTCATGTATCTCCACCTAGTTTTTCCCAGTGATAACATCCTACAAAACTGTAGTACAATATCATCCTCAGAATATTGACATTGGTCCACCAAAATACAGAACAGTTCATCACCATAAGGATCTTTCATGTCATCCTCTCACAACCAAACTTTTCTCCCACACTCTTGTTGCAAACACTCCTATCTCTGTACTTAACCAAAAACATTATACAAATGGAATCATAAAGTATGTACCATTTTAAGAGTGGCTTTCTTTTCTTTCTTTTTTTTATTATTCGTGTGTTGTAAGCATACATCTTTGTTAGGTACAAATCGATAAGAGTGACTTTCTTTTCAATCAGTGTGTCTGATATGTTTAGTCATTCAGTCACTGAATGACATCAGCAATGTTTACGGTTTAGGGCTATTCTGAATATAATTGCAATGAGCACTCATGTACAGGTTTTTGTGTCAACATAAGTTTCCATTGCTCTGGGATAGATGCCCAAGAGTGTAATTTATGGGTCCTATGGTAGTTCCATGTTCAGTTTTATAAGAATTTCCAAACTGTTTTCCAAAGTGGCTGTGCCACTTTATACTCCCACCAGCAATGTATGAATGACTGCTTCTCTTCATCATCACCAGAAATCGGTGATGCTGTAATGTTACCCAAATGTCATGTGTTGAAAGCCTGACACTCAGCCTGGTGCTACTGGAAGATGACAGAAAATTTAAGAGGTGGCACCTAGTAGGAGGTTCTATGTCATTGGAGCATACTTTTGAAAGCGTTCTGGGGTACTGGTCTCTTCCTCTCTCTTTTGCTTTGCTGCCAAGAAGTGAGTGGTTTTGCCATGCTGTGCCACCATGATGTGCTGTCTTGTCACTGGACCAAAAACAATGAGGTCAACCAGTCACATGCTGAAACCTACAAAACTGTGAGCCAAAATAACATTTTTCTCTTTAAAAGCTGATTATGTCAGGTACCTGTCATAGTAATGGAAAGCTAACACATTACTGTTTTTATTTTAGCCAGACTGATAGCTGTGTAGTGATATCTTATTATGGTTTTATTTGTAGCTCTCCAATGGCTAGTGATGGTCAATATCTTTTCATGTACTTATGAGTCATATGTATATACTCTTCAGTGAAATGTCTCATTTCTTTTGCCCATTTTCTGATTGGATTGTCTATTTTTTCACTGTTGAGTTTTGAGAGTTCTTTACATATTTTCATATGAGTCTTTTGCGAGATGTGTGGTTTGTCAACATTTTCCCCTGGTTTCTAGCTGTCCACTTAATAGGGTGAAAATTTTACATTTTAATGGGGTTGAATTTTTTCTTTTATACTTTGTACTTTTGGTGTCAAATCTATAAATTTTGATCTATCACTATGTCTCAAATATTTTATCCTGTCCTGTGCTCTAAAGTTTTATAATTTTACATTTAAAACCACGATTCACCTTAATTTTAATGAGAGTGAGGGTTAGGCTGGGTTTTGTTTTTCTTTTGACCTATGAATGCTCACTGTTCTAATACCATTAGTTTAAAAGGCTATTTTTCTCCATTGAGTGGCTTTTGCATTTTTGTCTAACAAAAACAACAACAAATGCTGGTGAGAGTGTGGAGAAGTGGGAACCTTAATTCATTGTTGATGGGATTGCAGGTTAGTGCAACCACATTGGAAAACAGTATGGAGGATCCTCAGACAAATGGGAATGAACCTACCATATGATCCAGCAATATCACTTCTGGGTATCTACCCAAAAGAATGGAAAACAAACTATCAGACCAATGCACGTGTATCTATGTTTATAGTTGCACAATTTACAATTGCCAAATAGAACCAGCCAAGATGTACATCAACAGATGAATGGATTACAAAACTATGGGGTATGTACACAATGGAATTCTACTCAGCCATAAAAAAGAACAAAATCATGTCATTTGCAGGGAATTGGATGGAACTGGAAAACATTATGCTAAGTGATATTAGTCAGTCACAAAAAGTAAAACATCATATGTTTTCCCTAATATGTGGAAGCTAGGAAGAAAGTGGGACATAAGAGGGACTCTAGATGAAGAAGAAGAAACCTTATGTGAGCAAAGAAGGTGACTTAACTGAAGTGACTGGGGGAAAGGAAACACCCTAATGCACATGATGTACTTTACCAGCCTGTACATAACAAAGATGTATGATTACAATGCACCAATAAATTTAAAAAAAAGAAATTGGGTTTATTTATTTCTAGGTTCTTTATTCTGTTTCAGTGTTCTACGCATCTACCCCTCCTCCTATACCATGCTGTCTTGGTTATTATAGCTGTTCATCAATTCTTAATAATGATGTATATTTTGTTCACTGTTATATCCTCAGAGCCTTGCACAGTACCTAGCAAATGTTAGATACACATTTTGTTGTTGTTGTTGCTGTTCTGGGGATTGAACCCAGGGACATTCTATTTCTGAGTTACACCCCCACCCTATTTTATTTTTTATTTGGAAACAGGGTCTTCCTAAGTTGCTGAGGCTGGCCTCAAACCTGTGATCCTCCTGTCTCAGCTCCCCAAGTACTGGGAAGCTTCACAATGCATTTAAAAATATTTCTTAGATAAAGCAATTATAGGTGAGTACAATGTTGAAAACTATACTGTCTAGTAGAACTTACTGTGATGATGGAAATGTTCTCTATTTGCATCATATCTGTTATGTTGGCCAAATGTAGATATCAAGCACTTGAAATGTGGCTAGTGTGACTGAGAAAGTGATTTAAAATTTTTATTTAAGTAAATTTAAGTTCAAATAACCACCAGTGGCTAGTGGCCATTACATTAAAATGCGCAGCTCTAAGAGTTGACATGAAAGAGGGTAACTAAAATGAAGGCAAGTCTAAATCACTGGGTTTTAAGAAGTCAGAAACTGCCAGGCCAAAGGTTTCAATGAATAAATCAGGTGGACACTAAAGTCCCCAGGACAACCGGATTATGAATGTTGATAAGGAAGACTGGGTGGTACCTTAAGGGCATGGATTTCTTTAAGGGCATGATCAGGGTCTAGGCAACAGACATGAGGTATGGTAACTGATTGATTCAGCTGGCATGTTATTAACATTATATTTTCAGCAGAGCATAAAAAATGATCTCGAAGCTGCCTCGGAAAGTCGAGGATGACAATGCCTCCTCCAGTCCCTACAGTCCCTCCTCCACTCTCCACTACTTTATCATGAGTGTCCTTGGGGAAACAGCAGAGTCAGTTAGGACAAGGAGGTCAAATAACATTCAGTGATAAGAAATAGCACATCAGGGATCTTGTTTATCACTCAACAAAAGATATGGGAACACAGTGGAAATGTCTATGAAAATGAAGCCATGGAAAGAGCTGAGGAGAAGCAGCAAGCACAAAACAGTATGAGAATGTAAGAGATGATTGGGACAAGGCTGCTCTCTAAAACTCTACTCAGCTGGCAGTAAACTGGCCTACTGGTCTCCTTGGAAAAAGTTCTGTTACCCTATGGTTATATAGATTTTAAACCCTTTTTTATATTATTTGTGCACTGTAGTCATACAACTTTGTTAGGTACAAGCTGGTAAAGGCATACATGCACACATCACTCATTTAACCCTTCCCCAATTCCTGCCCCACTCCCTCACCCTCCCTCCTTCTCAAGTTCATTTTAGTGATTGTCTTTGATATGTTTGTGAAAGTACATCATGTGCATTAGGGTGCCCCCCTACCCATCACCTTCAGTTAAGTCACCTTTTTTGCTCATATAAGGTTTCTCCTCCTTCACCTAGAGTCCCTCTTATGCCCCACTTTCTTCCTAGCTTCCGCATATTAGGGAGAGCATACAATTTTTTACATTTTGTGACTGACTAATCTCATTTAAGATAATGTTTTCCAGTTCCATCCATTTCCCTGCAAATGACATGATTTTGTTCTTTTTTATGGCTGAGTAGAATTCCATTGTGTACATATCCCATAGTTTTGTAATCTATTCATCTGTTGGTGGACATCTTGGCTGGTTCCATAGTTTGACAATTGTGAATTCTGCGGCTATAAACATAGATACACATGCATTGGTCTGATAGTTTGTTTTCCATTCTTTTGGGTAGATACACAGAAGTGGTATTGCTGGATCATATGGTAGGTCTTATTTGTCTGAGGATCCTCCATACTGTTTTCCAATGTGGTTGCACTAATATGTAATCCCACAAACAATGTATTAGGGTTCCCACTTCTCCACACTCTCACCAGCATTTGTTGTTGTTTGTGTTTTTGATGATTGTCATTCAAATTGGGGTTAGGTGAAATCTCAAGATAGTTTTGATTTGCATCTATCTGATTGCTAATGATGTTGAATATTTCCTCATACATTTATTGATCATTTGTATTTCTTCTTTTGTGAAGTGTCTATTTAGATCCTTTGTCCATTTTTTTATTGGGTTATTTGTTTTCTTAGTTATGAGTTTCTTTATATTCTAGATCAGAGGAGTAGCTGGCAATTTTTTTCTCCCACTCTGTGAGCTCTCTGTTGAGGTTCTTGATAGTTTCCTTTGCTGCACCGAAGCTCTTCAGTTTAATGCAATCCCATGTATTGATCTTCCTTTGAGTTTCTTATGTCTTTGGGGTCTTGTTGAGAAAGTTTTTACCTGTGCTTATGTGTTGAAGTTTTGGGCCTATGCCCTCTTCAAGTAGCTGCAAGGTCTCTGGCCTGACTTCCAGGTCTCTGATCCACCTTGAGTTGATTCTTGTACAGGGTGAGAAGTGGGGTTTATTTGCATTTTCCTGTATATGGTTAACCAGTTTTGCCAACACCATTTGCTGAAGAGACTATCTTTTTTCCAGTGTATGTTTTTGGCTCCTTTGTCAAAAATCAATTGACTGTAAGTGTGTGGGCTTGTTTCTGAGTCTTCTATTCTGCTCCATTGGTCTATGTGTCTGCTTTTGTGCCAATACCATGCTGTTTTTATTACTGTGGCTTTATAGTATAGTTTGAATTCAGGTATTGTGATGCCTCCTGCATGGTTCTTGTTGCTAAGATGTACTTTGGCTATTCTGGGCTTTTTGTTATTGAACCTTTTTTGCAAGAAGATAACTTTCTGTAACTATGCAGAGTATACCAGACTTTTTATAAATTTAACAGTTTTTATTATGGCAAAATACATGTAACACAAAATTTACCAGATTAGGCACTTTAAAGTGTAGTGTTCAGTGGCACTTAATACATTCATAATGAATAAATGACTTTAAACAAAAAAATGGTTGTTATGGTAGTGGGAGTTTGTGGGGGTAGCCAAAGATGGGACCCTGGTGGGCTTTACTTTCTCAAGGTTCAAGTAAAATGAAGATCAGGTGTTACATCACTTCAGATCCAGTGCTGGCTGACAGGTGATATTGAAGCAGCTGGTGCTTCTGGTTTAATAGACAGTTGTTTCAGCTCACTCAAAAAGAGGTACAAGTGAATGTTGAGTCTAGTTTTCTCCTTCTGCCACTGAAGTGCCCAATAACAAAGTAGTTTGAGCCACAAAAGTAATTAACTTTCCACTAGTCTTGTTCCCTCATGAATCAGATGGAGTAATAGTCCCAGAATCATTATAAGAACTGAATATAGGTAGAATGTATTAGCATTGTGTCTGACACATAGTATGCTTTTAGTAAGTGGTAGTTATTATCATTATTGTTATGGTACTGATCCAACTCTGCTTTTATTAAAGCTATTCAAACAATGATCAAATCCCCTCTGTCTAGCTAATCTGATTGAGGGCAGGAATAGAGAAGAGAAGAGAAGAGAAGAGAAGAGAAGAGAAGAGAAGAGAAGAGAAGAGAAGGGAAGGGAAGAGAAGAGGAGAAATTTACCAAGTGGTGGCAATTGCAGGTGGGAATGACTCTGGATATGAGGTAGGAAAGGGTTGGGGAAGCCTCAAGAGAAAAAAGAATCAAAAAAGTACTGTCATTGAGAGTGATATGTGAATACGAAATAGTTGTTGCAATTTTGAGGTTCTTATTGTGGTTATTATCACTTTGTGTATGACAAAGGAATTTACTAGGAAGGACCCACCTATTTCATTTCATTTCCATTTTCTTCTCTTTAAGGTTCATTCCACTCAGGGACTCAATAAGCAGTTCGCTATGCAGCATGGGAAAGTTTTCCCTGACCAAAACCTGCCAGTCTCTCTTATGAGTTAGTATACCCAAAGCACTGTATGGTAAGGAAATAATAAGCAATTAGCAGCTCATTGACACCTGACCTCTGATTAGGCTAGCTAACTAGTTCCTGGTTTGTTACTAGGAGCCTAGAATATACAGAGCAAGTGAGTTTGGGTGGTGATAAAAGAGTTCTGGAGCATTGGTAGACAACATGGCATGCCTGGTCTAGGCATATTAGTAAGTGCCTAATTTGGAGAGAGAAGTAATGAGCGGGGGAAAGAATAGGGTCACTGCAAATAAATGTCAACAAGTTCCAAGTTTTATTCATGATTGATTCAGTTTCTCTTACTCACTTGTCTCTTTCCACTATCTTTGATCTCCCATCTCATTGTAGGCCTGCCTGTCTCAGACATCTACCACTAACAAACATTTGGTTTTTTTCCAAACTTTTCCTTTGTTCATTAAAATATTTGCTGAACATTTGTGCTCCAGGTACTGTTTTTAAAATATTTCATTGTAATTGTACATGATAATATTTATAGTGACACTTTTGCATATGTATATAACTTTGTTCAGTCTATTTTCTTCATACTTCCATCCCTTGTCCCTCCCTTCCCCCCTTCCCAATCTTCCTCTACTCTACTGGTCTCTCTTCTAATTTTAATGAGGTCCACTTTCTTTCCTTTTTTCTCTCTAGTTTCCACATATGATAGAAAACATGAGGCCCTTGATTTTATGAGTCTTGTTTATCTCACACAGCATGATGGTCTCCAGTTCCATCCATTTTCCTGAAATAACATAACTTTGTTATTCTTTATGGCTGAGTAAAATTTCACTGTGTGTATATATCACGGTTTTTTTTTTTTTTTTTTTTTTTTTTTGCAGTACTGGGAGTTGAACTCAGGGGCATTCTACTTCCGAGCTATACCCCCAGCCCTATTTTTTATTCTTTATTTTGAAACCGAGTCTCACTAAGTTGTGGAGTGTCTCACTAGGTAGCTGAGGCTGGCCGCGGCGAACCCGGATCCTCTGGTCTCAGCCTCCCGAATGCTGGGATTACAAGCGTGCACCACCACGCCCGGCTATATCATGTTTTCTTTATCAGTTCATCTGTTGACAGACACCTAATTTGGTTCCATAAGTTGGCTTCTGTGAATTGTGCTGCTATAAACATGGGTATATATGTATCACTATAGTATTCTGATTTTAATTTATTTGGAGTGGTATAGCTGAGTAATATGGTGGATCCATTCATAGTCTTTTGAGGAAACTCCATACTGTGTTCCATAGTGGTTCTACTAATTTACAATTCCATCAACAAAGTATACGTGTTCCTTTTCTTCCACACCCTTGCTGGCATTTATTAATATTTATATTCTTGATGATTACCATTATCAGTATAGTTTTGATTTGCATTTCCCAGATTGCCAAGGATGTTAAACATTTTTTCATATATTTGTTGCCATTTGTATTTCTTCTTTTGAGAAATGTCTATTTAGTTCTTTGCCCATTTATTGATTGGGTTGTTTTTTTTGGTGTTAAGTTTATTGAGCTCTTTGTATATTCTGGATATTAATTCTGTCAGACGAGTAGTTAGCAAAGATTTTCTCCCATTCTATAGGTTCTCCACATTTTTGTTTCACTTGCTGTGCATAAGCTTTGTTATTTGATGCCATTACATTTATTAATCTTTTGTTTCCTGAGCTTTAAGGATCTTAATGAGGAAGCTGCTGTCTGCACATGTATGTTGGAGTGTTGACCCTTCACTTTCTTCTAACAGTTGCAAAGTTTCTGGTCTAACTTCTAGGTTCTTGATCCATTCTGAGTTGATTTTTTTGTGCAGGGTGAGTGAAGAGGATCTAGTTTCATTCTTCTACATATAGATGTCCAGTTTTCCCAGCACCATTTGTTTAAAGGCTGTCTTGTCTCCAACATATTTTTTGGCACCTTCATCAGGGATCAGCTGGCGGTAACTATGTGGATTTGTCTCTCTATTATCTATCTATTCCACCATGAATATTTAAGCACCTCCCATGTATAAGGCCCTGTCTTTCCCTTCTAGCTACTACTGAGACTATGTTTAAGGGTCTTATGCACAAATTGCCACTAGCTATGTCCAAGATGGAAACATATCAGGGCTATTTTTCCAAGAAAGTTTATAGCTTTCAATTTATTTACTCATCTTGTTCCCTTTTTTGAAAAGTGTGTGAACACTACATTGATCCTCTATCCTGGCTTTCCAGAACTGAAGGGTATTCTGGGATGTTCAGTGTTAAAATCAGGAGAATTCAGGGCAAATTTGGATAGTTAGTAACATTAGAACACTTATTGACTGTCCAATGTTCATCTAACTTGGCTTTAGGCATTGATGAGTTACCTGCCAGGCCAGACTTAAATGAATGCCAGGGAAAATAATGCCTGAAGGCAGAAATGCATTTGGTAAGTGATTAATAACCAAACCAGTTCTTTTGGTGGGAAGGAGATTCCTGACTTGTAGGGTTTTCCAATTTCTTTCTTTCTTTTTTTTTTTTTTTTTTTGCAGTACTGGGGATTGAACTCAGGGGCATTCTACCTCCGAGCTACACCCCCAGCCCTATTTTTTATTCTTTATTTTGAAACCGAGTCTCACTAAGTTGCGGAGTGCCTCACTAGGTAGCTGAGGCTGGCCTCGAACCCGTATCCTCCGGTCTCAGCCTCCCGAATGCTGGGATTACAAGCATGCGCCACCACGCCCGGCTGGGTTTTCCAATTTCTAAGGTATAAACACTTCCACCATAGTCAATTTCAAGCTATGAATGTGATGTCACTGAATATAGAATACAGAAGAGATGCAAAATAAAACACCACTATTTAATATTTACACCACACAGATACAAAAACCTTAATAACAGAGATGGTAGGTAGTAAAATAATTAGGAAGTGATGAATTTGAGTATTTATTATTTTATTTTAATATAATTTATTGAATTACAAGTTTTTATGTTTTGGTTTTAGATAATGGCTTTGTTAAAAAATCAACTTGCAAAATTCCTTTAGAATGTCTTTCCCACTAGAGTAACACAAAAACGTGAAAATCCACCAAGTGAAATTTAATCCATTGATTTGAGCTTTTCCTCTGTGTACTAAGAAGAATATATCCAAAGATAAGGACACTTGAGTCATAATCTGTTATATCATGAATTAAATATGTGAAACCTTAACTTATTTGGACCACAGGTTCCTCATCTGTTTAAGAAGGGGGTTAGACAAATGGTGTTCTTAAATGATTCAGGTGTGTGTGTGTGTGTGTGTGTGTGTGTGTGTGTGTGTGTGTGTGTATTTATAGCTCTATTAAGGTATACTTGACATATAACAAAGTGGACACATTTAAAGAGTATAAGTTGACAAATTTTTACGGAAATAATAAAAAACAAGATAACAAACCATATCCATCACCCTCAAAGATTTTTGTGCCCTTTTGGAGTATATTCCTTCATCTCTCCATCCCTGTTCCTAAGTTACCCCTAACATGCTTTCTGTCACAAAAGAATATGTTTTGAACTTTCTACAATTTTGTAAAAATCAAATCATACAGTATGTACTTTTTTCTAGCTTCTTTTGCTCAGCATAATTGTTCTGAGATTAATCCATTTGCTGCATGTATCAATAGTTTGTTCTTTTTTTATTTACTGTATTCTATCTTATGGATATAGCACAATCTGTTTACTCACTTTTTCATGGACATTTCTGTTGTTTCCAAGTGTTGGGCATTATGAATAAATCTGCTATGAACATTCATATATAAGATGTTGTAGAGACATATGCTTTCATTTATCTTAAATAAAATGACTATTTGTATGGTATATAAATAATTAACATTGTGAGCAACTGATAAGTTTTCTTCAACAGTGGATGTACAATTCTATACTCCTAATCAATGTTTGAGAGTTTCAACATTATAAATGTTTAATGTGGTCAATCTTTTCAATTTTAGCCATTCAAGTGGGTGTGTGGTGGTATCACAACATGGTTTTAATTTATACTTTACTAAGGAATAATGATTTTGAGTGTCTTTTCATGTGAATATTTTTAAGTATGTATCTTCTTTGGTGGGCATCTATCTGTTCAAATCTTTCTCATTTCAAACACAAGAGTTGTTGTCAATTTATTTGTAGATTTGTTTATATATTCTAGGCACAAGTCCTTTTTCAGATACATATTATGAAAATATTTTCTCTCGTCTTCAGCTGGTAATTTTATTTGTAAGAGGGTCTTTTGAAGAGCAAACATTTTTTAATTTTAATGGAGTCAAATTTAGTCATTTCTTTCCATTTATATTTCATAATTCTATATGTCTTATTAAATGGATATTTTATGAAAAAAAGGTCACTAAAACTTTCTTCTATGTTTTCTTTCTAGAAGTTTCATAATTTTAGATCTTACATTTTGGTCTATAATACATTTTGAGTTACTATTTTTGTACAATGTGAGGTAAGGGCTTAGATCCATTCTTTTGCAAGTTGCTATCCAATTTTTCCAGCACCATTGTTTGAAAAATATTAGCACTTTATAGTAGAATTTGCCTTTTCACATTTATCAAAAAAATCAAGTGTTCATTTGTTTGTGGATATATTTCTAGAATCTATTCTGTTCCATTGTTCTATATCTATCTTTACAAAAGTACAACAATGAGCCAATTGCTGTACTTGTGTAATAGGTCTTGCAATAAGGTAGGGTGAGTACTCTAAATTTGTTCTTTTCTATGGTACTGAGGATTGAACCCAGGGGTGTTCAACCACTGAACTACATTCCCAACCCTTTTTTATTTTTATTTTGAGATAGGGTCTTGCTAAATTACCCAGATTAAGCTTAAAACTTGCCATTCCCCTGCCTCAGCCTCCCATGTAGCTGGAGTTACAGGCATGGGCCACCACTCCTGGTTTGTTGTTACTTTTTGTTTCAGCAATTCGAGGTTATTTACATTTCCATATGAAATTGAGATTCAGACTGTCAATTTCTGCCAAAAGTATCTATTGGGATTGCAATGAATCTAGAAATGTGGAAAGAATAGATGCTTTAATATCTGTCCATGAACATGGTATTTCCTCAATGTATTTAGGACTTTAGTTTCTCTCAGCAAGACCTCATAGTCTTCAGTGCACAGATCTTATACTCATTTTGCCAGATTTAGCTCTAAGTACTTAAAATATTAAGCTATTAAATAGTACTTTTAAAATTTCTATTCATGATTGCTGCTCGTGTACAGAAATGCCAAATTTTTAAATATGTGTCTTTTATACTTCAACCTTGTTAAACTCACTTAATATTTTTTTCTCTTTTAAAATTTTTTAATTTTTAATTGGTGCACTGTAATCATACATCTTTGTTAGATAGAAGCTGGTAAAGGCATACATGCACACATTTCTCATTTAATCCTTCCCCAATTCCTTCTCCACTGCCTCACCCTCCCTCCTTCTCAGGTTCAGTTTAAGTGATTGACTTTGATATGTTTAAGTACATCATGTGCATTAGGGTGTCCCCGCATCACCTTCAGTTAAGTCAACTTCTTTGCCCATCTAAGTTTTATCCTTCTTCACCTAGATTCCCTCTTATGTCCCACTTTCTCTCTAGCTTCTGCATATTAGGGAGAGCATACAATTTTTTACTTTTTGTGACTGACTAATCTCACTTAGCATAATGTTTTCCAGTTCCATCCATTTCCCTGCAAATGACATGACTTTGTTCTTCTTTATGGCCTTTATGGCTGAGTAAAATTCCATTGTGTATATATCCCATAGGTTTTTTTTTCTTTTTTTGTGGTACTGGGGATTGAACTCAGGGGCATTCTACCTCCGAGCTATACCCCCAGCCCTATTTTTTATTCTTTATTTTGAAGCAGGGTCTCACTAAGTTGCAGAGAGCCTCACTAGGTAGCTGAGGCTGGCCTCGAACCTGGATCCTCCTGTCTCAGCCTCCCAAATGCTGGGATTACAAGCGTGTGCCACCACGCCTGGCTCATATCCCATAGTTTTGTAATCCATTCATCTGCTGATGGACTTCTTGGCTGGTTCCATATTTTGGCAATTGTGAATTGTGCAGCTATAAACATGGATACACATGCATTCACTTACTGTTTCTAGCAGTTCTTTTATAGATTATAACTTGCTACACTGAAGACCATGTAGCCTGGAAATAAAATAAGGCATTGGCTAGAACACATAGTTGAATATATAGTTGGCAGATGTGGTGAAAGCAGACATCCTTGCCTAGTTTCCCATCTTAGGGAGAAAGCTTTCAGTAAGTAGTTATAAGTTTTAAAAATATACCTCTTTTCGGGTTGAGGAAGTTCCCCTATTGAACTTCTTGAATAATTGGTCTTTGATTTTTTTTTTTCAGTACTGGGGATTGAACCCAGGGACATTCTACCTCTGAGCTACACCCCCAGCCCTATTTTTTATTCTTCATTTTGAAACAAGGTCTCACTAAGTTGTGGAGGGCCTAAGTAACTGAGGCTGGCCACGAACCTGGACCCTCCTGTCTCAGCCTCCCAAGTACTGGAATTATAAGCGTGTACCACCACGCCCGGCCTTAGTCTTTGATTTTACCTGTTGTTTTTCCAATGATTCATGCTATTATATTTATTTATTCTGTTTGCTTTAAACTTCACCTTCTTTTTCTAGTTTTTATTATGAAAGCTAGGGCATTAAGACTTTTTCTAATATAGCTGTTTACACTTCTCACTATAATGTGCATTAGCTATATCCCAGATATGTATGCTTTTTTCATTCAGTTTAAAATGTTTAGCTTCCCTTAGGACTTGCCCTTTGAGCAATGAATTATTTGGAAGTGTATTAGTTACCAAATAGTTGAGGATTTCAGTATATCTTTCAGTGCTTTTTAATTCCATGTGGTCAGATAATATACTTTTTTTTTTTTTTTTCAGTACTGGGGATTGAACTCAGGGGCATTCTACCTCTGAGCTATACCCCCAGCCCTATTTTTTTATTCTTTACTTTGAAACAGGGTCTCACTAAGTTGCAGAGTGCCTCACTAGGTAGCTGAGGCTGGCCGCGAACCCGGATCCTCTGGTCTCAGCCTCCCGAATGCTGGGATTAGAAGCGTGCACCACGCCCGGCTAGATAATATACTTTGTATGTCATGAATCCCTTAACTTTACTGAGACTTGTGATATGACTCAGACATGGTCTAACTTGGTAAAGTTCAATGTGCACCTGAAAATAATGTTGTCCAAATGTCAAGTAGGTCAAGTTTATTATTTGTGTTGTTCAACTCTTCTTCATTCTTACTAATTTTCTTTCTCCTTGGTCTTGAAAGAGTGGTACTGAAAGGGTAAAACTGTGAATTTGTCTATTTATCCTTAAGTACAATTAGTTTTTGCTTCATGTATTTTGAATCTGTTATTATATGCATATATATTTAGGATTGTTATGTCTTCATGATGAATTAATCACCATCAACTGCCCATTTTTATTTCCGGCAATATTCTTTGGTTTGCAATTAATTATCAGAGAATTTGCTTTCTCTGATAATACATTTGCTCTAGCTTTTTAAAAATGTCACTGTCAACATGATTTAATTATGATGAGACTATAATGCACCAATAAAAGCATATAAAATTAATGTTAACATGGTTTATCTTTCATTGTCTTTTATGTTTAACCTATTTGTGTTTTTATGCAGGTATAAAAATAGTAGGCATAAAAACAGTAGGCAGCATTTATTGGAGTTTTAAAGTTTTTTCCATTCTACCTTTCTCAGCCTTTTAATTTGGTTTCTGTGAGACCGTCATTAACTTTAATATAATTATTTATATGATTCAGCTTAAACCTACTGCCTTGCTATTTGTTTTTTGTCTCAATTTTGACTGTTATTTAATGTCTTAAAATTGTTGTTTTACATATTTTGCTTTTTTTTGAGTTAAGATGAGAAGGTAAATCTAGTCATTTTTACTCCATCATTGCTAGAAGTCCTCCAACCTCTATATTCTCATGCTGATTTATTGTTTATTACATAATTATCATGTGCCTTTTCTCTATGTGTGCCAAGTATGTTTTCCAGTGCATCTGTTGTCTTTTAATTTTATTTATGGTATACTTTTCAAAAAAGTTTTTGTGATGTTATCAAAACTCATTTTTCTCCTTTTTTCTGTCATGCTTATAAATGCCTGCCTTTTATTTTCTTCTAAATCTTCATGTTTTAAAAGAAGAAAATAACTCACCAGTATGATTGAGTTTTATTTTAACACCAAGTCTACAGATTATAAAAGTAATACATGCATATGTTAAAACATTACCTAGAAACAGAGGGCAGTAAATGAAAAGTTATTTTTCTTTTCTACCTACTGTCCTGTTTGCCAAATTCCTCTTGATAGAGGAAATCACTGCTAGCAGTTTTTTATATACACAGCCTTCCACAGATTTTCTGGAAACACACATACAAATTCATATACATTCTTTTGTACACAAAGTAGATACACACATACATATACACACACCATTCTGTAATTTTTCATTTAACTTTATACCTTTGAATTATTTTAAGTTTTATCATGTTTTTACCAGACTGACAGAAGGACTAGGGTAGTTAGAGAATTTGGAGGGGGAAGGACTCAGGAAAAGGCATATTCATCTCCATAAAACCATGACTTAGCACAAAACCTGGCACATAATAAATGTTCAATAAATATATGTTAAGTAATTAAAGGGAAAGAACTTGAGAAAGCTAGGGCAGTAAGAAACAATATACAATTACGGATGAGGACATGGAGAAGCTGGGCTCTTCTATACTCCCTCAGCTGGTATAACTTCTTACTCTGTGTTTCTTCCCTCCACTGCCTCTGGTACATGCATTTAATTAAAATGCACAGTTAATACTGACTCCAACAGCAAGAAAATCTAGGAGTTCGAAGACTACATATCTGTGTGTACTATAGGTACATACTCATACAAACAGGTACAATTAATTAGTGCTCACTGTTGAGTAGGCACCATGTTGAGAAATAGCCCTACAAGGTTAATCTTAATTTATCCCAATTTTATTATTATTATTATTGTTGTTGTTACTTGGTAAAGAGAATCAAACTCAAGGACATTCTTCCTCTGAACTATACCCCAGCCCTATTTTTTAAATTTTCAAACAAGGTCTCTCTAGGTTGTTGAGGGTCTAAGTTGCTGAGGCTGGTCTCAAACCTGCTCAGCCTCCCAAGTACTGGGATTACAGGTGTGACCACCATGCCTACTTAGCCCCATTTTATAGATAAGAACACTGAGGTTCCAGGAATCCAAGTGAATTGTTCAGGGTTACAAAGCTAGTTAAATATCTTCCAGAGACATCTCTATACTCTAGTAAGGTCATCCTATTCCTATTCTCACAACACATTCACTCCTATTTCACTGACTTTGTGCTATTTTCCTTTTGTAGTGCTTCCTTTCCCTATTCAGCTCATCTATTGTTGTGTGGAAATAGGCAGAGACAGAAACAGGGTGTCATGCAGGATCAGTATTGGGCTAAGTAAGGGGCTATCAGGAGTGAAGAATTAGTCAGTCTTGGTAGTCCACAAACAAATACAAACACATTTGGGAGGTATTAAATATTCAAAGAGGAGTTGAGACAGAACTGGAGAGTAACCTCAAGAGCCTAGGAGTATGGATACTATGGCAGCTCAAGAAATTCTGATGCAAACATTTCTCTTTTCCTAGGCTCTTTTGGTAAGCTGCTTACAAAAACAGTCCAGTTACCTGTAGTCTTAAAACTGCTGGCATTGTATCTTCACCTATCTCAAGCTCACTTGTTCTTCAAGGCCCACATCAAGTCTTACCTCCTGCATGAGTTTTTCCCTACTAATATAGCTCATTCTTCTTTCATTAATTACAAGTTTACTTAAAATCAGCACCATAAGATATAATGTTTGTATACTCTCTTGTCTTTCATTTGTGTGTGTGGAGGGGTGCTGGGGATTGAACCCATGGGCATACCTCTGAGTTACACTACACCTCCAGCCCTATTTTATTTTTTATTTTGAAATAGCATCTCAGTAAGTTGCTGAGAGAATTGCTAAGTTGCTGAAGATGGCCTTGAACCTGTGATACTCCTGACTCAGCCTCCCAAGTACCGGGATTACAAACATGTGCTACCACACCTGGCTTTCTTGTCATTTCAAGTATCTTGTTTCTTTAAGTGGACTCATTCATGTATTTTTTTCTATTGTTTCACTGCATGGTCTGAGTGTTGGGAGTCCTGGTTGGATTCAAGTCTGAACTCTCCCACTAATGAGCTGTGTGACCTGGAGCTAGTTACAACTTCTCTGAACCTCATCTTACCAGCTTGGAGGGTTTTTGTGATGAATGTAAGGCATTATTGCTGAGCACATTTGATCTAAGGTGCTTCTGCCTTTTATATACTACTTAGTGAATGGTTTTATGTAAGAAATAGCGATCACTGATGCTTGTTTACTATAAGTATCTTCAGCAAATGTTAACAGATTCAGAAGAGTAATATCACACAGCTATTGAAGATGGTATCAGAGAGGATCTACGTGCAGTCAGTTCAGGGACTCTCCTTGGAAACTACCAGGTGATTCCAGGCTTACTCAGTTTTAAAGCTTCCATCTTTCTAAATGTATCTTCATGTAAATGATCTGTATCAATGCTGTGAAAAAGGAAAAGAATGTTGAGTAAGTTCAGGTCAACATATTCCTGTAGTAGCTTTCCTATTCTCAAGGATAACATTCCCATTCACACTGGCTCCACAGCACCATTCAGTTACTTCATCCACTTAGTTATCTACTGCTTCCTCCAGCCTCAGCTCCTTTCTTTGAGGTTCAAAAGATAAAAAGATTAACTTCCTCTCGGACTTGCTCCTGTTCCTCCCTACCTTGTCCAAGGTCCTGTTCCATTAGTCTGTTAGTTCCTACTCCTGTAGCTGCAATTGCCCTCTTTCTGTGGACTCCTTTTACTCAGTCTACAAATATACCTATCTCAAAACAAGGCAAAAAAAGAAAAGAGAAACAACTCTCAACTTTTTCCAGCCTCAAAACTCCCTCTAGCTATGACCTCACATCTCTCTTTTTACACAAACTTCTAGAAAAAGTAGTCTCTACATTTTCTCCACTTCCTTTTATCTTCTACCTCTTCATATCATTGCAGTATGGTTTTTGCCCCACCACACCAATAAAACAGCACTTGAGAGGTCACTTATAATCTCTTAATTACTAAATTCAGTGAACACCTTTCAATACTCATCCTATTGTACCTCTCTGCTATATTTAATGCTGATGAGCATTTCTTTCCTAAAATCCACTGTTCCCTTAGCTTTCAGAACACCATTATCTCCTGGTTATCTCCATGGATATTCCTTTCTGTATCTACCCCTTAAAAGTTCCTATTGTGTAGGGAGGACTTGTTCCCTAGAGATATTTTTCAGAAGTTTTTCTCTTCTCACTTTTCCTAATAGAACTTAGACCTCTGTCATGGTTTCAACTATCATCTCTACACAGATGATCATTTCCTAGTGCACACTCCTATATCCAACTGCCTACCTACTGGAAAACTTCCTAAGTGTCCTTTAGGCACTTCAAGGTCAATGTGTGTGTGTCCATGATTAAAACCCATTGACTATGCTGGGTATGGTGGCGCACGCCCGTAACCCCAGTACTTGGGAGGCTGAAATAGGAGGATTGCGGTTTGAAGCCAACCTCAGCAACCTAGTGAGGCCATCTGCAATTTAGTGAGACCCCGTTTCCAAATAAAAAAAATAAAATAAGGCTGGGGGTGTAGCTAGGAGGTAGAATGTCTCTGGGTTCAACCCACCACCACACACACAAAACACATTAACTAGAAAAGAAAGTACAAGCTATTTGAAGTCTGTAATGAAGTACAGTTTTTAGTTTTTAATGGATAAAAGCTAATCTTTATCTGGCAAAGGGAAATAAGTAGCTTCATTTGTTATATAATTGTAGGGTAAGTGGACATTTAATGCCAGGGAAGTATAAAAAAACCTTTAGAATTTTTTGAGTGACTTAGTGAAAGCTTCCTTCCCTCCTGATATACAAAACTCATTGCTGGGAGAGGGTTTTCAGAAGGACCAGAGGTCTTCTGGGAGTTAAAAGATCAATTAGCCTCAACCCCTCATTTCTAAATTTAGAATTAGGAACATGTACCAAGGATGTACTTGGGAGTCTCATCCAAGGCCCAGCAGTTGAGAAAAGTGCCAAGAACCTTAAAATAAAACTACCTTAAAGAAAGAATAAGGCTTAAGTGGTTTCCCTGGCTCAACTCAAGAGCCTTGGTAGGCAAGTGAAGGTGTCAGCACATGTATACCTGTGGATGATTAATGGAGCTCCGCCACTCTTGACCACAGTGATGTGAATGGTATTTTACAGAACAATGACTGCATATTTGGGTAGACTAAGACATTTGTATCCTTGGAGTGGAGATATAATGTCACTGCAGGGATAACACGGATCCTGAACCCACCAGGGCATCACTATCCAGTCACCAATTTCTATTGGACTGCGTAGAATCAGTTCTCAAAATCAATTCCATTTAGAATTGAGAAGTAGCAGCAACAGTAAACTGATATCCCAACTAGCTTTGGAAGAAAAACTGGCCATATTTTTAAGGCCAGTTTTAGATATGTGGCATATGGAGTGACCCCCAAATGAGAAAGAGAGATGATTGAATTTGCATTCAGAATTATGCTAGCATGTTTTACTTATCACATGTGGTATATGATCACCTCCACAGTCCCATTTATGGGCATACTCTGCTTTTGCACTTTATGCTCCATCAATATCAAACTTCCTGGTGATTCTTCACCCTGTCCCCATCTAGTATTATAAGTCATGCTGTTTGTTTTCTGGGTAACTTTGCTCACATTATCTCTTAAGCATGGACTATCATTCTCCATTCTAACCCCCATCTTCCCTGGATATGGTCATAAGATGCAACCCAGGTGGCCCTTCCTCCAAGGAGCTTTCCTTGACCCTTCCAGGCTAGGTTACTTGTATTCTGTGATGGCTCCCTTAATACCTCATGATCTCAGTTTATGGGTTTCTCTATCACTGGGCCTGTTGGCCCTTGAAGAGTAAAGATCATCTCTCATATCTTAATTCATTCTTATTTCCATATCACCTGACACATTTGCTTGGTACATATAAAGTGTTCAGTAAGTACCTATGGAATGACTGAAGGTGAGTTTTGTCTCTTTGAAGACACAGCCTCTTCTTTTTCCTTGACCTGTGGAATGTCTAGACACCTAGTCTTTACTGAACACATCATTAACTGTTTTCTTGCTTTGCCCCCAGATGTTCTAAATTATTAACTGGTATCCTCTTTGTATTTCCTAGCACTGTTTACTGGGGAAAATACAGCAGGGAGCAAGATTCAGACCCACCAGCAGCTCTTAGAAAATAACCTTCCTCCAGCGTTTAGAATTTCCAGAGAAGTCTATTTCTGTGAGGTTCCCCTGGCTCAACTCCTTTCCAGCCCACATTAAATGATCTGTATCTTTCTCTCACCTTACTTGGATAAGTATATATTTCTACTGATGCCAGTTTTGTATGATATACATTCTAACATTCAAAATTTATTTGAGGTCAGCAAACTATGTATACTCTGTGTGTCCTTTGTTTTGTATTCAAAGCTATAAATGCACATTTCCATCAACTTGTTAATTGACAAGTAATAAGCGTTTGAAGGTTGGCCTAAAAACACATAGAAGCATAGTGGTTAAAAGAAAAATCATAACAGAAATTGGAAATGGTACAATTTCCAATAAAAAACAAATAACTGCATGCTGTTCCAATGATATAATTTCTCCTTGCTACTATTTAGAAAGTTTACTATAGCATACACACTGTGTAAGGCTACCATATTAAAACTACTTTACATTTAAAGAAATATTAAGGTTGATAGTTGAATTTATTTCAATTTCCTGACAATAAAGGCTCTATCTACATCTTTCTGAGAAAGACACCATGGAGTCCCTAACCCCTAAGGCTTATCATGTACATAGTTCATTCTGCTTGAGCAGCCATTACCACTCTTAAGTCTTTGAAACTAACAGATTTCACTTTGCTAGTAGAAAACCATCTTCTGTTTCAGACGTTGTAATCCAGCCTTTATGCTGTTTTCATTTACATTTCAATCTAACAAATTGGTTTTGGAATGTGGAATTTTTGCATTCAACTCAGCCTTTACTTTCCATTATGTGCTCCACTTCTGAATGCAGAAACAAATGGTCATTTGGCCACTGGTTTGTGGCCAACAGAGCACAGTTGTGTTGTAATTAAGAATTATTTTGTGTGTCATGTCAGCCTGCTGAGCTGGCAGACAGACAATGATCAGAGAGAGTCAAGACTTCCATCTTCTGTAATTGTACCATTTCAGCTTCATCTCCTTGAGTTTTGAAGATTCTCAAAATATACACATTAAGCACTGTAGTAGGTATTACATGTGGAAATGGATAGGGCTTAACATTTATGGAATGATTTCTATGTGTTAAGGGTTGTATTTGGTACATTCATAATTGCTGCCTTAATTCAATCCCTATGTTAACCTCAGGTGCCAGTCAAGTACCAAATTATCACCATTTTGCAGACAAGGGCACTGAATTTCAGAGAGATTAACTAAGCATGGCTAGTCATGTAGACAGCGGATGTTGGACCCAGGATTTGAGCCAGACCTAGCAATATCTAGATCCTATACTCTTTTCTCTCTACCAGCCTGCTTCCCTTAGCAGTGAGAGAAGGCTCCATGTCCTTTTCCTCTCCCCTTATAACCTACATTACTATTTTTCCTAGGCCTGGCATGCCCTCAGTTTTTCTTTCTTCACTGAAATGAGCTATGACCAAATGCAAATGCCTGTCCTGATCCCTTCTTCCAACTTCCCCCACCATAGTGACTTACTAGAATGTCTGAAGTTTACATATTGGATGAATCAGTGCATCACAGAGCATTTGCACTCCAAAATCCTTTAGGTCATTTCCACTTAAGTCTAGCAATGTTAGGTTCTCATTTCTGTTGAGTACAGAGGCGAGGGCTCCACAGCATGCATCTGTGAGATGACATTCTGCTAACCTGTAAGGGATCAAAGATTTAAGAAAGAAATCCATTTTATCCCAAGTTCCCTAGTGTCCCTCCCTTTCATATACAGCCTGGAACAAGAACTCACTGGACAAAGAGTACCCATGTACTTACCACAAGGTCTGAAGTTTGCAGCAGGGGTGTTTCAATCCTTCACATAGCACCTGCATGCCCTCATCCCCTAAGGCATTGTCACTGAGGTCAAGGTCTCTCAGGTGTTCATTTGTGTAGAGTGCATTGCACAGATCTTGACAGCATGCCCCGGTCAGGTGACAGGTCCACAACCTACCAGCAAGTAAAGTAGAGAAGGCCGATGACATTTCATATGTAATGGGTCTTTTTAGGAATCGTGTTTGCCCATCAGAAAAACATATTAAATAATTACAGTGTCACATAAAAAGAAAGCCCTTAAGTCATTGTAAGCAGAAACTGTGGAGAAAGGATGATTTATTCCCTCTAAATTATTTGGTTCTTCATTTATTGCTCCCTTGGAGATTCAATCAATGGGCCAAAAAATACTCATTTAATTTTGGGAATTGCTGAAACATCAAGAAATTCTGCCTGCAGGTATTGTCCAAAATACTCACGCCAGATCCTTTAACTGACAGTCAGGCTGTTTTAATCCTTCGCACAGTAATTTCAGTCCCAAATCCTCAATTTTGTTATTAATCAGAAGCAGTCTTGTCAGACTCCTGGTAGAGCTTAGAACTTGGGTGAGGGGCTCACAAGAAGCTGCAGAGAGGGAACATTCGGAAAGCCTGGAAGGATGGAGATACCAGGATGGCTGTTAACTACAGTAGTAGGAAGTCCCACTGTCCCTCAAATTACAAGGACCATGATAAGACAAGCAGACACTTACACAAGATTCTTAAGTATGCCCTTTGCATGCAGCAGACCTTTGCAGAGATGCTGTACTCCTCTGTCCCCCAGGACATTGGCGAACACAAACAGTTCTTTTAAAGTCTGACTCACTTGCAAGAAAGAAGAGAGCTCCACACAGCTAGCCTCTGTGAGGCAACATTTGCTCAAGCTACCCAGAGAAAAGAAAAGGAAAATTAACCCGTTTCATCATTTTGGTTTCCTGGGAATGTCTTGCCAGTCTCCCTGCCTCCTCCTTTGAATTCCAGCTCCTTCCACCTCCTTCACAGAACCTCCTTCTGAGGCCTCCAGCCCACAATGATGTCTTCTTCCCTGGGCTCATCTGACATTTCTAAATGATTCCATAATATTTGGTACATAATATTGGGTACATAATATTGCCTCTTTTTGTGTGTGTGTGTGGTAATGGGGATTGAACTCAGCGGCATTCTACCTCCGAGCTACACCCCCAGCCCTAGTTTTTATTCTTCATTTTGAAACAGGGTCTAAGTTGCAGAGTGCCTCACTAGGTAGCTGAGGCTGGCCGCGAACCCGGATCCTCCGGTCTCAGCCTCCCAAATGCTGGGATTACAAGCGTGTACCACCATACCCGGCTCATCTGAAGAACTTCTAACAACTCCACTTATATATTCTTTATAAAGTTACTATTTAATTAATGTCATTCCTATGAGGACAAAGCTGTGGTATACTGGAAAGAATATGAGATCTAGAGACAGATTTTGGAGTCATATCTGGGCTATAACACTTATTTGTGGTGCAACTTTGGACAAGTCACTGCACCTCTAATCCTCAGTTTCTTCATTTGTACAACAGAGACAAGAAAACCCACCTTCTGTGATTATTGTAAGGGAATAAAGTGAGAATTACCTGGCAAGCACCAAGCACATAGTAGGCACTCAACAACCTCAATGGTCATTACATGATCCCAGAGAATTCTAAGAAACTTACTCCAGTTTCTCCACTTTACAGTTGGAATGTCTGAGACCTTCACAAAGATACTTCACTCCTTTGTCCCCCAGGGGATTTTCACTCAGGTCCAACTCAGTGAGGTGAGGGTTGCAAATGAGAACAGAAGCAAGATACTTGCAAACAGCCTCTGCGCTTTCTGGGAGAAGGCTTGCACACAACCTGTGCAGAAAGATGTACAGAGAAAGAATTGGCCACTTTAGCACACTAATCACTTTCTACCCACAATACTACATGAGCAGACAAAATACCCACATATACCAGACCCCCAATCGTATCTCCCATGTCAAGGACTTATGCAATGCTTCCAAAACAAGGTATCCCACCAGTGAGAACTCAATAAATGTTTACCTGAGAAAAGAAAAGGGTTGGGAGGAAATACTGATAATCAAATCTCATTTTAAATTCTTATATTAATTTAGCATTCTATGTCATATCTTCTTTCAAATCCCAGGGGAAAGTTTTTCTATAATTACCCTTAATAAAGTTTATAATCAAAAGATCTTTCTTTTCTTATCTAAGCATCCACTATTAATGTGCCATTTTTAGTGAGACTCAGCTCATCACCATCATCCATATAAAATATTCCTCTTTTTGGTACGAAGAGTAGATTTTACTGACTTCCATATATTTGCAATCTTTGTTTCTCCTTATTAAGTAGTCAAATTCCTTGAACCATTTCCCATCAACTTTTTCTTCCATCACTTTCCAGAATTTCTATCTGTACAGTACAATCTTTGAATCCTCAGTTTTTTCTTGATTTACCATGCTCCAACCTCAGTCTTGGAAGAGGGCTCTTAAGGAGATGTATTTATATCTCCTTTCATCAACAGACAGCCTTTGGTTTTGAACTTCAACATGGGCCGTTCCCTGGGTCTCAAGGATTCCAGACTATCCTGTAGATTTTGGACTTGCCAGCCTCCGTAATCACATGAGCCAATTCCTTAAAATCAATCAATCTCTTGCAGGCACTATCTTCCTATCTATCTCTACACACACACACACACACACACACACACACACACACACACACACACTATTGGTTCTGTTTCTCTGGAGAACCATAACTAATGCATATATGATAACAAATATTTGATTAGGATGAATATCATTGAGTTTGAAGTCAGATACACCTGGGTTTTGAAGTGTGCCTTTGCCATATTTTTTAGCCTAATGATAGGCTTCTCTGCTAAAATGGGGATAAATAATATAGATCTTTCAGAGCTGCTGTGCAGATTAAAGAGAATTATGTATACACAGCATTCAGCACAATGCTTAATACAAAATAAAATTGCTCAATAAGTGTGAGTTATTATTATTGTCATCGATGATACTGCCACTTAAAAATTCTCTTCCTAAACTGGTTACATAGTAACAATTTCAGGGACTTCCACTTTTATTCTTCCTCTCCATGACTTCTTGAAATGTGTTTTGCTCATACATCTGTCTCTAATTGTATACTTTAAAAATATCCCTGAAGAATGGAAACAGTTACAACTTACTTGAGCTTCTGCAATTTGCAACCTGGACCTTTTAAGCCTTCACAGAGCAATTTCAAAGCTGAAGCTTCCAGTTTTGTTTCACTAAATTCCAGCTCAGTGAGATTCTGATTGGTGCTAAGAACAACAGCCAATACCCCACAAGAAGCAGGAGAGATAAGGCACCTGTACAACCTTTAGGGAACAAAATAATGACTTCATTACCTTATTCATGTTCTTCCTACACAAACAGAAATAGAAATTGACCAAAAAATGAAATGAATACAATTCTGCTATCGGTTACCTCAGGGTCTGTAACATACAGTTGGGCTGTTTCAATCCTTCACACAGAAGTTTCATTCCTGAATCTTCTAGGGTATTTTTTACAAATTCCAAGTCTGTCAGATATTGGTTGGTTTCAAATACTGAGGAGAGGTCCCTACCACAAGAAGCTGTGAGGTGGCAGAAAATCAGTCTGTGTGAAGAAAAAGACATTTCAGGGAAGAAAAAATGGCTTCTTTTTAAAAGGTACTTTTTGTGTCTTACTGATGAACTCTTTCAATTCATTTAATGAATAATTATTGGATACTTACCACTGTCCTTGATGCTCAAATCACAGAGAGTGTTAAGATACAAACTGTACTCTCAAGGAATACCCAGTTAGCAGGGAAACAGATTGGAAAATCATATAGTGCTGCAAGAGGTATGCACGAGGTACTACGGGGACACTGAAAGGTTGCATGATTCAGCCTAACTTGAAAAGGGTTTGGATAATCAAGAAATACTCATAAGAGGAAGAAATACTTGAGTGCCTGTGTAAGAGGAAGGAATGAAAAATAGAAGCTAGGTGGATAAGAAGAATGAGAGTGGAGAGAGTAGGAAGAAGCTGAGGGCAATTCACACATGGAATATCCTCTGCATAGGCCAAGAAAAAGAGGGAAGATATCACACTTAAGAAACTACAAATTAAGTCAGTGTGGTGGTGCTTACCTGTAATCCCAGTACATAGGAGGATAAGACAGGAGGATCAAAGGTTGGAGGACAGCATGCAATAACTTAGGGAGACTGTTTCAAAAATTAAAAAAGGGGGGCTAAGAGTATACCTCAGAGGTAGAATGCCTGAGTTCAATCCTCAGTACTGAGAAGAAACAAAAAATAAAGTAAAAGAAAAAAGAATGAAAATAGAAATTATTTATGTCTGGCCTATTTTAAAAGACTGGAAGGCTATATATCAACAATTATGATGGTTCTTTCTCAGGTTGGAGGAAGGGTGAAATTATAGGAAAGTGTGTACTTTTCAGGTATTTAAAAATTATTTTTACAATGACCAGGTGTTATTTGGAAAAAGAGGCTTTTTTAAAATTTTGCAAAACATAATGCATACCTAACGAATTGTTGGAGAAAAATACAAAGAATAGTTTTTTTAAAGTCTATATTCTTACCACCCAAAGATAACCACCATTGAAATGTTTGCATACAGTCTTCCAGGTTTTGTTTTTTTGTGTGTGGTACTGGGGATTCAACCCAGGAGCATTCTACATCTGACCTTTACCCCTAGCCCCTTTTAATTTTTTGTTTTGAAACAGGGTCTTACTAAGTTGCAGAGGGCCTCACTAAATTGCTGAGGCTGGCCAGGAACCTGTGATCCTCCTGTCTTAGCCTACCAAGTACTGGGATTACAAGTGTGCACCACCATGCCTGGCTACATTCCAAATTTTTAATGCATGCATATAGGTAGTTATATGTACTTTATAGCAAATGAAATCAGAGAAATGTGTCCTTTTAAAAGGCAGGAATTGCTGGGCACGCTGGTGCACACCTGTAATACCAGTACTTGGGAGGTTGAGACAGGAGGATCTCAGGTTCAAAGCCAGCTTCAGCAACTTAGTGAGACTCTCAGCAAGTTAGCAAGATTCCGTTTCAAAATTAAATAAAAAGGGTTGGCGGTGTAGCTTGGAGGTAGAATACCTCTGGGTTCAATCCTCAGTACCAAAAAAAAAAAAAAGTTTAAAACTTTTTCCTAACTTCCCATTCAACCCCGCCTCCCAGAGATAACCAATGTAAGAGTGTGGTATTATCTTCCCCATTCCAGTTCTCTGAGATTGTAAAAATTTAGCCTACAGGAGTTGCTTGGACATTTTACAAAATTGGGGCCATATTTCCATCTTCAACTTTACATGCTCTTTTATTTGGGGGGGGTCATTTGGTTCTCATCACGGGCCCCCAGTTGAAACTGGGATTCAATTATGGCACACAGTGGTGCGGTAGGTGGCAAATCGGGCCTCGGCCTACGGTTGTCTATCTGTCTGGTGTATTCCCTGGAGGATTTAAGGGGCTTGATGGATCCCTGTGATGATCGGGCAGGGTGTTAACCTGACCTGGTGACCCAGAGCAGCAGCAGTGGTGGCGGCTAGTCATGGTGGCTGGACTAGGATGGGGGGCGGTGGGGAGGCACAGGTCTGATGTCCTCTCTCGAGGGTCGGAAAGCGCCATGGATAGTCGGGGACCACGGGGCTGGCTGCTCCCTGCCTCCACCTTCTGAGGTCGCTAGCTGGAAGCCAAAGCCTCCTCGTGGTAGCATTCTAGAATGTTCCATCGCTAGGAGGGGCAGGCCCTGGCTTGGGACACACCATTGCTCCGGGGGTGGGGGCTTTTGGACTCGCTCAAGAGAGCTTTGTTTCCAGGGCTCTGAGTCTTCTGTGACCACTAGCGTTTCTTCCCGCCTCCCAGGGCTGGCGGCTGTGTGGCTGGCTGGCCCTGGCATCCCAGGACGGGGCGGGAGCTCCCACCCATGCTCTTCCCACCCCCCGCGCAGCGGCACGTTGGAACCCTCCTAGGTCCTAAACCTCTGGTGACCACTCCACACTTCCTTTTCCGCAGCGCCCCAAGCCGGAGACAGACCCCACTCTCCCCTCTTGGGATCTGGTACCCGTCCAGCCGGCCCATACCACCTCTCGCCCCTGCCTGGAGAGGTGAGGAAGGCCTGGGGGGTGGTATCCAAGGTCCTGAGGACCAGCAAGATTGGGGGGGCAGGGGTCATTGTGAGGGGCGGGGAGGGGGAGGAAAGGTCCAGAGGGTGGGCGGAGAATGGAAGGGAGAGGCGGGGCTAAGGGCGTGGAACAACAGGAAGCAGAGGTTGATCTGTCCCTCCCCCCCCCCAGGGCCCTTGAGCCACTAACACACTAAGACCCTCATGGCCTTGAAACCCCAGGACCCCTGTAGTGGGTTCCGCCATGACAAAGTGGTGGCCTTCATCAACGAGAAAATGGCCCAACATGTGAAAGGCCCTGAGTTTTACCATGAGAATCTGTCCCTGTCCTGGGAGGAGGTCGAAGACAAGATCAGGGCCATCCTGGAGGACAGCGAGGTGCCCAGCGAGGCCCAGGAAGCGTGCGCCTGGGGCAGCCTGGCCCTGGGCGTGCGCTTCGCTCGCAGGCAGGGGCACCTACAGGGGCGCAGGGTGCAGTGGCTACACGACTTCGCCAAGCTGCACAAGTCAGCTGCGCACGCCCTGGCCGCGAACCTGAAGCAGCTCACCGAGCAGCAGGAGATGGAGCGCCAAGAGGCGACCTTCCAACTGCGGCTGACCCAGGCCAAACTGGCAGAGGTGCAGAGAGAGCGGGACCTGCTGAGGTGGAAGCTCATCAGGGCAGTAAGTTCACCCCGGGTCCCGCCCCACCCCACCCTACCGCTAGAGCCCCTGCCCCTGGAACCTGTCTCAGCCCTGCCTGCTTCTCCCCAGGAGCTGAGGGCTCCCCTAGAACCAGCTGCAGAGGGGCCAGGTCTGGCCACTGCCAGAGGGACAGGGAAGCCAGCAGCAGGCGAGGAAGAGGCCCCAGTGGCTGCAGCTGGTGCTATGGGAGGAGGAGGAAGAGGAGAAGAAGAGAAGGATGCAGTGGGGCCTGCCACCACCGAAGAGCTGAGTGGAAGCTTCCTGCAACTTCTGGGATCTGCAGAGCCAAAAAATTACACCTCTAGCAGGCAGAGAGAGGGCGATCTCAGATTCAGCGAAAAGGCCATGTTTTCTCTCTCTGGGCCCCTGCAGGCTGGGTCCTCTTCAGCCCCTGTGTCACCGCTTCCTGTCCAGCTTCCTGCCTCATTTACATACTCCTACTCATGCCCTTTGTCCCCCTTTGCAGACACACTCATACCATCTCTGCCCCCCATGTTCCCACCACCTGCCCCGCCTCAGATGTTTCCCCACTGTGCAACCTGTGATATTAGCCTGTGGCCTGATATTGGGACCGAGGGAATAGATGCTCAAGAAACCCAGAAAGACAGGAAAGACTGTGAACCCCATCAGCAGAAAAAACCTATAGCTTTTCGCAGGCCTGGGGACTGGGACTGCCCTTGGTGTAAAGCCGTGAATTTTTCACGAAGGGAGAGTTGCTTCCGCTGTGGGAGGGGAATCTGGCTGCAAAGCCCTTAGTGAATTCAGTGTAGTGAATTCAGAACCATGCAATGGTACTGGAATACTTCAATGTGGAAGGGGGAGGGGTGCTTTGGTTGGGAGGGGGTGGCAGGGGAGATGTGGCCAAAGGGAGTGGGAGGGAGGAGAGGGGTTGATAGTGTGGAGGATGTAGATGGTGGAGGGAGAAAGGTTTGATGACTCCTTTTATATTCCAGAGGATTAGCATTGGATACCCCAGGACTGCTGTAGCTTCTGTGTGTGCGTGTGTGTGTGTGTGTGTGCATGCGCGGGCACGCATGTGTGTGTGTTGCGCAAATGTAGGCAACTATGTATATAATATCCCACCCTTTCCCCCCATGCACACACCTAGGCCTTAGATTATTAGGGTAAGAATGGGCATTGACCCATGCTGAGCCACATGGATTGTCAGGCCAGATGATCCGAAAAAGGCAAATTCTGTCAGGATGGTGTTGGCCATTGAAACCTTGGGCCACATGGAATTGGGACCACTGAAGTGTCTATGGCTATGACCTGGACCTGGCTGTGGGGAAGCAAGAACTGGGTGCTTTATAGATGGTATATTTTAGAGGATACCAGTGTAAGGTTCACAGGAGTAAACCCAACAGAGAAGCACAGAGGAGCTGATCCATTGACTCAACTTTTTTCCCCCAGAGTTTTTCCAAACTTAATTATAATTTCAACTATATTAACCTTTTTAGCCTAACTCTCAACTAACATAGCTTTAAAAACTTTTAACTTTTTACTGGGTTTTTAGTCTTAGTGAACTAATATCTCAGAGAGCTGGAGAGAATGGCAGGGACTTGGCTACATTTCACATTCTATAACTATGTGAAGATCCACTTTACCCAGATTCCCTTTTCTTTAAGCTAACTTGAGTGGGTTCCTGTTTGGGGCAACCAGATCATCTCCAAGTCAGAAACTAGAACAAGAAAAAGCAATTTCAAACAGACCGTCAGAAAAAATGTTGGAACCAGTTAGGGAGTTGCATCGGGGTTTGGTGAGCAGGGGAGATTCCTGTGACCCAAGAGTCCTCAGGAATGAACTGGATAGGAGGCTTGTGTTCTGAAGGAGTTATATGATAAAAAAAAGTCAAAATAGGCCTAGGGTTAACCCCAGGTTTATGCTTGGCTCTACAAGACAGAGGTTTGCCACTCCTAAGGAAATCCCACAGGGCTGCATACCGAGGATGCCAGCACCAGCTACAGGGGAGGACTGCTGTTGACTGTACAGCCTCATGACAGGAGAATCCTCCCTACTCCTCAGTTGATGAAACCAAATACGGATCTGATCAAGGACCTCACACCATTGTCAAGGTGAGTTATCAACTGATAGTGTCCAGAGGGGTTGCTGGTCTAGACCATGGACCAAAGCATGGTGCCAGCTTGTGGGATTCTCTCCTCCAGGCCATTACCATGATGAATGTGGGAGGGTACATTTTGTGTCTACAAAGCTCTGAGTGAATTCAGAAATGTGAAATAGGACAGAAACATCCCAATGGGAAATCAACTTCCAGAGGGAAGGGGGGACAGAAGGGGAAGATGGGAGCGAGTGGGGTAAGGAGTGGATGGGTTTGGTCAGCTTCCCTCCTCTAATGACTATAAGCTGTGTTGCAGGGGGATAAATGTATGCTTAGCTCTCATGTGGAAGGACAGGGAGAGTTGCACCTGGACCAGACTGAGACACAACTGGTGGAGCCCTGTACATCTTCTGGGGACTGTGAACCAAAGAGACTGGGATCCTGTCATGGCCCTGCAACATCTGCAGCAGCAGAGATGTGACTGGTTTGTCTCCTGTTGGGAAGGGTGTGGACAATCGCTATCAAGCGTGGGGGCCAGATCCTTAGGCTGCACTTTTCAGACAAGTTGGGGTTTGTTTCTATCTCCCTAGGATGGGGTTTCCTATCCTTGGTTGTGTCTGTCTCTTTTCTTTTTTGTACTTGGGATTGAACTCAGAGGCATTGTACTTCTGAGGTATACCACAGCCCTAATTTATTTTTTATTTGGAAACAGGGTCTTACTAAGTTGCTGAGAACCTCACTAAGTTGCTAAGGCTGGCTTAGGACCTGCTATCCTCCTATCTTAGCCTCCCAAATACTGGAATTACAGGTGTGGACCACCATACCCAGCCTAACCTAAGTATTCTAGACATTGGAAGTTGGATAACTCCTTGTTGCAGGGGGCTGTCCAGTGCATTGTAGGCTATTTACCATACTCCCATAGTCTCTACCCACTAGATACCAATGGTACCCACTCCCACACTCTAAATTGTGATAACCAACAGATGGGAACTTGCAAGACAATAAACTTAGCAGTCTAACTGGGAAGAATCAATGGGAAGGAGGCTGAGGGGCCCTGTGAGACGGGAGCTCAAAAATGTACTGGCACTGACTTTAGATATTCAAGCAGATTCAAAGGAGTGGCAGGGTAGAAGCCAACTTCAGGGACCCAGGAGTGGGTAGGAAATGAGGATGTGGAGTTAGTGAGGGGACATTCTTTTCAAGGACCAAGCTTGGCTGTGAAGGGGTGGAGTAAAACAGGATACATTGTTGAGAGAAAGTTGACTACAGGAGAAACTTGAGCCATAGGGAAGGAGATAGCAAAAGAAATTTTGAAAACATAAAAAAAAATATGTGAAAGAGTGGGATAGATCCTGCATACTATGTTAGAGGTATGGCTGCTATATTACTAAATGAGAAAAATCACTTGATATAAGTCACTTGTGTAAAATAAAATCACCAAAAGTTCTATGTGGATATGTATACTATATATATATATATATATATATATAAAATATATATATATAGTATATATAGTGTATATATATATATATATATTTATTTATAGGTTATATTTGCCTTATGTTATGTATTTATATTTGTGTAAGAATAAAAAAGGTCTGAAGACATTTATCAAAGAAGGTATTAAGCTGGACGTGATGGCACACACCTGTAACCCCAATACTTGGGAGGCTGAGACAGGAGGATAGTAGGTTAGCAGCTAGCCTCAGCAACCTCAGGAGATCCTGTTTCAAAACAAGTAAAATAGGGCTGGAGGTGTAGCTCAGAGTTAGAATGCCCCTGGGTTCAATCCCCAGTACCACAAAAAAAAAAAAAAAAAAAAAAAAACAAAAAAACAAAGGTATTACCTAGGGGAGGGGTTCAAGGTCAGGGATGGAAGGCAGTGAGGTGCAGGGATATAGGATAGGGTGGAGTACAGAACAGTTGGATGAAAGGCTTTTGTTTCTTTATGGACTTCTGTGTTCTTAAAATACAATAATCAGATGTTCACAAAAATACAAAAAATAAAAGAAAGTGAATTTACTGCCTTTAGTGGATTTGGAAGACCATTCCTTCCTCTGCAGAGGGAGGGGAGAAGGACAGCAGACATTGATCTTTGTGGCAAAGGGGTGGGAAGCCAAGGGGACTCTTGGTTGTATGCTTGTGATGTGCACAAACCACCCAAAAGTAAATGAAGACAAAAGGGCAGAGCAGGGGTGGGAGCTGCTTTGGGCAATTTGAGTAATAACTGAGGGTATGGGTTGGGGAATGGAGGGAGAGAAAAGGATCATCAAGCTGCATGGAGTAGACTATAACCCAGCTGAAAGAATACTAAACAGGAGGATGGTGGGAGTCTGGCCTGAAAAGGAAGAGGGGTAGATCCAGAAGGGGAAAAAATCTCAAGTGTTACAGCCTGCCACCTACTCATTACAGCAGAAATGGTACACACAAAAGGGTTGAAAAGACAGTAGGAGTGGGCAAAGATCTGTGACTGACTCCTTTCCCCTCCTTGGCATAATATCTTTTAATTTGCTGCTCCACTAGGGACAAGCTGAACACTAGTTATACTTTGTTCTCAGGTCCAATCAGCTGGGAATGCAATTTCTATCAACCCAGTCTTTACATGCAAATATCTTAGAGTTTAAAGCAAAGTTCAACTTACTTTAGGTCTTTGATTTTACAGTATGGACTACGCAGTGCTTGGCAAAGCAAATGTAGCCGAGACACTGGCAAATTGTGCAGCTGAAAGGACCTAAAAGAGATGAGAAAAGAGAAACAATTTAAAACAAAACTAAGCAAAATGTTTATTTGGGCTTCTTTCCACACTTGTACTAATTTACTCCTTTCAAACCCTTAGGAGGTATTACTCCATTTTACAGATAAAGAAATTAAGATACAAAAATTAAGTAATTTGCTCAAGGTCACATAGGTAGGTACAGAACTGAGGTCATTACTCAGGTCTAACCCTTAACTCAATAACTACTGTAATCACCATTTTGCAGATGCTCTGGGAGACCAAATGACTTGTACAAGCCAACTTTACAATATAACTGATTTTTAGTTGTCAGTACTAATAGAAGAATTAATTCTCACTTAGGAGTGTTTGGGGTTAAATGTCTGATGAGTATTTAAGCCTTCTAATAAACCCATAAGGGTTGGGAACTCCATCTATAGCTGACTTTCTGGAAACCCAGAATGAAACAGAAGCCTTTTGTTTCCATCAGTGTTTTAAAATCTCTCGAATACATTTGTCCCTTATTTTAGTTTATAATATACAACTAGATTGAAGCTGTCACTAATTTGTGGAGACCTTTTAGCCAAGGTTCTTCGTAATTCTGAATCAATTTAACCTCCTACCCATTTATTCTCTAGTTCCAAACACAAACTCATATTACATCTCTTTTTTCCCTCCCCATTTCCCTCAAACACACATACCCCATGCTCATTTTCACCTCTGTGCTACGGCCTGCTGAGAAAATACAACTATAAGAGATAAGACTTGGGTTAACACACTCCTAAAATGGAGATTTCTGTTCACTCTCATTTTTTCTTCAAGGTCCTCTATCACTCAGCTGACCCTACAACTAAAGGAGAGTCACTGTCCATCTTAACTCAGAGGTTATATACAAGCATTATTTGCTGCTTTAATCAGTAATTCAGTAGAATTCTACTTTATAGTTTATAGAGTTCATAAAAGTAGTTTACCTAAGCCTCTCTGAACTTTGTTTCTCAACCCTCTGTGGTCTGGTGAGAAGAGCCCAGGCTTTACAGAAAGATACACAGAAGGGTAGCTCTACTTACTAATCTGGAGCTCTTTGAGGTCAGTCATGACATATATAGAGAGGAGAGTGACAATTGGATATTAAGTTTACAACCTGGTCCATAATGGTCATCTACACCAAAATAACAGAATCCTCGATGACAATCCTGATGACTTTAAATGCTTATAACACTTTATACTTATGAAGCACATCTACAAAATGACAGTGAAGACACACACACACAGTGCCTGGCACATGGTAAATGCTCAAAAATGTAAGCTTTTCCTCAAGTATTACCTAGGCTAGTGTTCAATGCATAACAGGTGATCAATAAATCCTTGTTGTATTGGCTGGCAATAAAATATGGAAAGCTAAGATGATTACTTTTATTTTTTGACACTGCTAGAAATGATCATGTGCCTGAATACATGAAATAGACAAGTAGGCCCTATTGCCTGTGAAAGCCAAAAAAACTAGTGGAAATACATGGATATACTCACTGATTAAATGTTAAGGCTGGTGGCATGAGTGCTGCGGTTTGTTCTTCCTCTTCAAACCCAAGTAGGTGCTGACACTTCAGAGACACTGACAGGTGATTGTGACTGCTTTTCAAACAGAATGACGTAGCCAGAATGTCCATTTTTGTATAGGTAGGTTGTAGCAGTACAATTGACTGTAAATTATCAATTATCCTTTTTGCATATTCTTCTTCCTGCATCTCATGCAAACAGTGAAACAGGTCAACTGGCTCAATCTGTAATCTAGAAAATTTGTCCTTTATTTCTCTCTCAGTCCACTTTAGTAACTCTTCTCGAAGTCCTGGCGAAACTTTTCTCCCAAAAGTAGTTTCCACAGCTTTTCCTTTTTGTAAGAGGCCAAATAAGAATTGTATTGTTAGCGATGCAAAACCTTTTCCATATTCTTGGAATATTTCTTGCCATGTTTTCCCCACTTCATCAAAAAGCATCCAGCTGTTTTCATTCTTCAGGACATAGAACACAGCAGTCAAGAACTCCTGGAAACTGAAGTGAAGGAAAGTATAGGCATTGAAACCTCCTTCAGCTTTTTTCAAAAAGTGACTGAGAAAGGTGCAGCTGATATCATAAACTCCTATCCCATGTCTTCTGAGGTCACTGACTGAAAACAGAACCTGACGCTTCTGCAGTCCCTCTGCAGCCAAACAGCAAAGGCACCATAGGCAACTTTGCCCCTTCCACACTGAGATGCCTGTAAGGGTTTTGAGGCACTTAGAAAAGTAGAACAGATACATGTCAGTCATGGTCTGAAGAGACCTTAAGAGAGTCCTGTCACCATCTCCCTGTGACTGCAGGACACTGCATAACATCCAGGAAACAATAGGAAGAGAGGACATAATATCAACACTTTCGCTTTCTTGCAAGCCATGAAAGACTTTCATTGCCACATTAGCACCTGAAAACTGACTCAAGAAATATGCTCTCTTTTCAGCATCTGCAAAGCATAGGATCTCTGCCTGGATAGGTTGTTTTAATAGAGAGTGGAGCTTCTTCATGGCTGTGAGCCGGGCAGTTATCAGGAGAGAAGATTCAGGAAACAGTTTTTTCCCCACGAAACTACACAAGAGTGTCTCTACTGGCTTTATCTCTAATGGGTTAGCACTAAGATCCTCTTCTTGGTCACCCACGGGGTATTGCAACTCAGGAAATCCATCTAAAATGAACAGAATTTTCTCTGGATATGCAAGAATAATGTCCAGGATTGGTCTGTTTATATCTTGAAAAGTGTTAGAGATTAGGTCAGCAGCACTAAGGTTAGCAGTCTGGCTGATTTCTCTGCAGTTGACGTATATGAGATAGTCAAACCTGCCTGGAGTAACCACTCCTGCTGCCCAGTCAAACATGAACTTGTGTACCACAGCCGTTTTCCCAATCCCAGCACACCCCTGAAGCACCACAGTTCTGGATGAGCTGCAGCCATCTTCACTGGGATCAAACACATGTTCCAGTTCAATAAAATGGTCTTGTTGAGGAATTCCACATGGTGTCTTTTCTGATATACCATGCTCTTTTACAAGAAGCAGCCGTAACTCTATATGCTTGCCATGGTGATAACATTTATCAACTCCTATTTTTAGGTACTTTTCTCTTAGATGTTTTCTGTACATTTCCCGGTAATCTAATGAGGTGACACCAAGAGTTAATAATCATAGACTCCTAGACAACAGTGCAAACAATTATGACTAATACCACCATGACTATCATTTCTACCTGGATACCTCAAAGGCTCCTCAAATTTTACATGTCTAAACATGAGCTTTTGATTGTTATTCCCCTTTTGCCTCCCAAACAACTTTCCCCAGGCATCTCCTGTCTCAGTTAAAGGATGCTATCCAATTGCTCAAAAATATGAGTTTTTCTTTCAATTTTCTACATCAATCAATTAGCAAGGCCTATCATTTATGCCTTCAAAAATAAGCCTCAAGCCAGGCATGGTGCAAATCTATAATCCCAATCCTTGGGAAGCTGAGACAGGAGGTGCACAGGCTCAAGGACAGTCTCAGCAATGTAGCAAGACTCTCAGCAACCTAGCAAGACCCTATTTCAAAAACAAAAAATAAAAAGGGCTGGGGGTATAGCTCAGAGGTAGAACATGCCTGGGCTTGATCCCCTGCACCCGCCCCCCACATTATTAGTATGTCCTCAACAATCACCCAAGTCCAAGGCACTGTGAACTCTCTTCCCTGGGATTCTGAAATAGACTCCTACTTGTCTACTCTTACCATTTGCTCCCAGCAACCAAAGTAGTTTTCCACAAATATCAACCAGGTCATGTCACTGCCCAAAAACCTTCAAGAGCTTTTAATTGCACTTGTTATAAAATTACCTCACTCCACGAAGTGTTCCATGGTCTGGACCCTACCTATCTCTCCTTCTTAGCCTCACTTTATATCATTCTCCTCACTCCCTCCACTAAAGTCACACTGACTTAGTTTCTCAAAAATGCCACACTCTATTCCACTTCATGACCTTTATACTAGCTATTCTCTCTACCTGGAATATACATCCCCTGTGCTTCCATGGAGAGCTCCTTCTCAACCTTCTGATCTCAACTTAAGTATTATTTCCCAGAAGAGGATTTGCCTGACTACCCCAAATAAAGCAGATCCTTTCCCTTTCTATATTCCCTTACCCAGACTCTATTATCCCCATTATATCACTTGTCACAATTTATAACTCTCTTATTTTTTAACTTTTCATTGTTTGCCTTTCCCAATAAACAATAATCTACATGACCTCAGATGCCTTATCTATCTTTTTCACCATAGTACTCTTATTTGGGAGGCTGAGACAGAAGGATTGCAGTTTTGAGGCTAGTCTCAGCAACTTGGCGAGACCCTGTTTCAGAAAAGAGGCTCTTTCGGTATAGCCTAGAGGTAGAATGCCCCTGGGTACAATCCTCAGTACCAGAAATGAATACCTATCATGGTCCTTTGCACATATTCATCAGTCAATAAACACTTATTAAATATGGATATAAATGCTTTTGCACTAAACCAAGTCATTTATTACTGCATATTCCTGCCAGATTCTGTACTGGGCTGTTTACATACAATTCTGATTAGGTATTATCCACATTTGGTAGTTGAAGAAATTAAAACATATTACTAGGGCTGGTTTCATGAGGGTGAAATCTGTTCAGTCCCACAGGCCTCCATTCTCAGAATCCATATTTGATTTAATGCTTTGCTCTTCCTGCCTTGAAATTTTTAATCTTTGAACAAGAGGTCCTTCTTGCATTTTTACTTTGTTAGTAAACCCTGCAAATTATATAGCCAGTCCTGTTTATAGTATTTGGTAACTTGTCTAAAGCCAGTAAATGGCAAAGCCTTAATTCACATTAAGGTTTATCTGGGGTATCTGTGCTTAAACACTATATTAGGTAGTATTTCACCTACAACTGGAAAAAATAACTCAAAGAGTTAGTCATCAAGTTCAAATTTCTGTTAAGTGAATGTCTAAGCCAGCATTTCCCAAATCAGTTTTCCTTGTAACACTATTCTGCAAGGTATTAATAGCTGAGCTGTAAAAAGGGTGTTCTATGTTCATACAAATGGAGGAGAATTTACCCTCAACCTCTTTAGAGTTTCTCAATGCTTATTAACACTTGAAAGGCTTCTTCAATCCAAGATTGTCTGGTCTTAAATGATTACAGAATGTGTTTCTAACAGCAAAGTTCTTAATGCCTGGAAAACTGTTCTGTAGACCTCAGTTCAGTGAATGCTGATCTAGAAAGTTTGGGCTAACATTTTCTATAAAATTTCATAAATAGTTTGAGCTTTTCATTTCTGTTGCAATTACCCAATTTTGCCATATTGGCACAAAAGCTCCTATAAACAATATGTAAATGAATAGCTGTTTTCCAGTAAAACTTTGTTTACAAAAACACTCATCTGGCAGGATTTGGCCTACCAGCTATAGTTTGTTGGCCCTGATTTACATAATTCCAAAAGAGGACTGGTTTTTGCTAGCCATAAAAATCTCTACATCTGGCCTTTTTTTTTAAACTGGGGATTGAACCCAGAGGCATTCTACCTCTAACTTATACCCCCAACCCAATTTTATTTCTTATTCAGAAATAGGGTCTCACTAAGTTTCAGAGGGCCTCTCTAAGTTGCGGAGACTGGCTTTGAACCTGTGATCCTCCTGTCTTAGCCTCCCAAGTACTAGGATTACAAGTGTGTGCCATCATGCCCAGCTAATTTTTTTTTTTTGAAACAGGGTCTTGCTAGGTTGCTGAGGTTTTCACTAAGTTTCTGAGGCTCTCCTGAAACCTGCAATCCTCCTGTCTCGGCTTCCCAAATACTGGGATTATAGATGTAGCAGGCCACCACATCCTGCTGTATCTGACTTTTAATGACCACTATCAGTGGGCCTTCTAGTATTTGAATACCTATTTGAATACATTCTACGTAATATAGAAGTCCTATTTTCTATGCCTGTTTAGAGCTTCATAGATACTGCCCCAAAATCAATAATTACCAGTGGATAAGAGGGAATAAGAAAAGGGTGGGGATGAGAAGCTGGGTTCATGGAAGAAGCTAATCTCAAAACACAAAAGGGGGTAAAACTGAAAAGACATCTACCTGTAAGCTCCTTCCATGAATATGAAGCCAGAGAACTAGAAGCAGCTGTGGAAGGAAAAGGTTTGGGTTAGAAGTAGCAAAAATACACCTTCATACCCAAACATACAATATATGAAAATTTAGCTACATTGCTACAGACCTTCATGCTTTTCTTCAAATAGAAACATAAGAAAGTAAATCACTTCATAACTTTTCTAACTTACCCACAAAGGTATTTTATAGATAATGTATAGTATAAAGTAAAACATAAGAACACCCTTTACACATTTATTTAGGGTATAAACATTTTATTTATATGATTAATAAGGAAAATTTAAGCATGAACTTAAAGATGTATACAATATCATAAATGACTATTTTCTGGTATTTTGCTTTCCATAAAACATTACTGCTTCTCTGAGTCTTCTTTTGAGCCTGACTTGGTAATGGGAAAGAATATGTCATTGTTGAATATTTAACAGATACATACAATGACCTATACTCACATACATATATACACACTCAATGCTAATACGTGCACATATAAGCAAATAAAAATAAAAAAGCACAGACACACAATTCCACATTCTGTAGATTTTTTAATTACTTGCACTGCTTTAAAAGAATGGTGCTTATAGTTGTGGAGAAGGTATACTAGATGGACAGTAAAGGTGGATAGAAATAAGCAGGTTCTGGAGAGGTAGATATTAGAATATCACAGAAATGAACAGGCAAGTGATTGGTCTGTTGAGAGTAAATTGTTTCTATTTCCCACAACTAAATACTTCTTGGCATTCAGGAATCAGCCACCAAGAGGACTCCAGCAAACTTCACTCATTGCACATTTGTGGAAAGGCTGTGGTGCTGGACATGATGGTACATGCCTATAATCCCAATACTTGGTAGGCCGAGACAAGAGAATTACAAATTTGAGGCCAGCCTTAGCAATTTAGTGAGATCCTGTCTCAAAATAAGAGTAAAAACGCCTGGGGATATAGTTCAGTGGAAGAGCGCAACTGGGTTCAATCCCCAGTACTATACACACAAGCTATGGTTACAATAAAGGGAGAGATTTTGAGTCTTTTATGACTATAAATGTTTGGGGGATTGTTAAAAACAACAGAAACCACAGTTGCCTCTACCTTTCTTTTTCCTCGTTTTGGGCAATGCAAAAACTATGGAGTGAGTTTCAAGAGATTATTAATAGCAAATACTGTATCCAAGTAATACTTTTTTTGAACTGAGGATCAAACCCGGGGGGGGGCTGTTTCAGCCCTTTTTTACTTTTACATTTTGAAACAGGGTCTCACTAAGTTGCTGTGGCTGGCCTCAAACATGAAATCTTCCTGTCTCAGCTTCCCAAGTACTGGAATTACAGCCATATGCCACCACACTCCACAGTTGGCTCCAAGTAAGTAATATATCAATATACACACATAGATATACACATCTAAGAAGAAATTAAATGATTCAGAAGAATCCCAAAGGTTATAAGAATCAGAAGGAAAGCTGGGCGTGGTGGCGCCCGCTTGTAATCCCAGCATTTGGGAGGCTGAGACAGGAGGATCTGGGTTCGCGGCCAGCCTCAGCTACCTAGTGAGGCACTCCACAACTTAGTGAGACCCTGTTTCAAAATAAAGAATAAAACTAGGGCCAGTGGTATAGCTCAGAGGTAGAAGGTAGAATGCCCCTGAGTTCAATCCCAGTACTGCAAAAAAAAAAAAAAAAAAAAAGAATCAGTAGGAGAAAGAGAATGAATAGACTTACTTAGAATATGCCCTATTCATTCAACTACTCACCTTTCTCTTCAGACAATAAACTCCAGGTACAAGCAGGTTCCATATCTTTTCTTTTCTTCTGACTGTTCATCCTGGAAAATAGAGAATAATCTAAAACAGAAATAATGACTGCAAGCTGGGCGTGGTGGTGCATGCTTGTAAAATAAAAAATAAAGCATAGGGCTGGGGATGTAGCTTAGAGGTAGAATGCCTCTGGGTTCAATTCCCAGTTCTGCAAAAAGAAAAAAAAAGAACTGACTGTAATACCCTTTTATAACATATTTTTGGTGCCCTTGACAAAGGAAGATTTCTGACTATATATTGGAATATTGTGATGTAAGACAAACATTCTAACTATGAACCTTAAGTAAGATTCTTCTCTCTGGGTTTGTTTTGTTATGTTCAAAATGGCTAAAACAATGCTAGATCAAGTTTCTTCCTAGGTTTAACATTGTAAGAACAGTGTTCTCAGTCCTAGTTGCACATTAGAATCACTTTCATACTACTCTCTAGAACTTATTCTTCTTTGCAATATGACATATCACTTTCTAATATATTTGGTAATTTATTTACATACTATGCTTATTCTTTGTCAGTCTTTCTCACCTAAATTGAATTGTTAGGCCTAATTTTCAGCTTTTGCCATGAACTTTGCAATTCAACAAACAAAACAGGAAAGCTTATTTTCCCATCGTTTTTCTTTCAGCTCAGCCTTGAGGCTTACTTTGTCTAATGAAGTGTTCCCAGAATTGAACATGTCCCCTCTTGTGATTCTGCCACTGCTATTAGAGAAGTCACAAGAAAAACAAGCTCCAGCTAGTCCACTGGTCCAAGAAGGATGAAAAATATGTGAACCATAGCCACCTTAGTTTACTCATAGTCATACAATAAAAAAGCCACCTCAGCTGAAATAAGAGTTGCCCAACAGAATCCTCTTTTTGTGTGTGAGTGTGTGTATGTGGGGGGTACTGAGTTGAATCCAGGGGCATTCTGTTTTTGAGCTTCACTCCCAACCCTTCTTATTTTTTATTTTGAAACAGGATCTCACTAAGTTGCCACACACTGGCATTGAAATGTCATCCTCCTGTCTCAGTCTCCCAAGTACTGGGATTACAGACATGTACCACAGTGCCTAGTGCAACAAAGCCTTCTTAATTAGCTAAGTCTCAGCTTTCAGATCTGTGGCAATAAATGCTAACGACCACTGATATTTTGTGGTTGTTGCATGCCATTGTGGAAACAGCTAACTGATCCATCTTGCTAGAACATAAATGCCTAGAAAGTGTTTGGCACAGAGTAGATATGCATTAAGTATTTATTGAATAAACTGAATGAATAGAAGCTTTTAAAAATAATCTAATGACTGTTCCAAACTCCCAATAAGTCAAATCAGAATCTTTGATGCGCTTAGCATTGATTTTTTTTTAAAGCTCCCAAGGTGATTCTAGTATGCACCTAGGGAAGAGGGCCACTGATCTAAAATGTAGTTACTTTTGATAGAGGAAGGTGTATTGGTGAAGCACACAGGCTTTCAGAAACCGACAAATATGTTCAAGCCCTGACTACTACTTACTATGTAACGACTATGGAATTGACATATCCAAGCATCAAATTATTTGTTAAGTAGGGATAACAATAGTATTTCCTTATGAGGCTATTATGAAGACTAAATATGTAAGCATACTTTATGGTACACAGTAAGGGCTCAATAATTCTAAATTATAATGTTTATATTGATATACCACTGTATATGAGTAGATATTTCTTTGTACTTAGATAGACTTTAAGTCTTATTTCCACTCTTTGCAACAATATGACCTTGAGTAAATTAAACTCTGAGACTCCAGGAACCCACATGTAAAATATGGTTGATAGTAATATCTACCTCATTAATTTGTTGTGAGGATTAAATAAGATGGCATTCACAAAATGCTTAGCAAAGGACCAGGTGCAACATAGATAGTGTTGTTAAGAGAAAAAAAATGTCACTTATTATAACTTTGACAGAAGTTATATTCCATTAATATCTACCCATAACAATTTCATTCTTATGAAAAAGAATGTTTCCAGCATAGTATTATATTACCAGATCTTGGATTATTTCCCCAAACCTCTAAGAATATCCTTGTCTTCCTCAAGATAGAATCAATCTTCCAGCTACAAATTTCTCTACTAAGAGTGCCTGCCTTTGAGTAACAAAGCTGGAGGGGTACATGGCCTCTCACTTTCCTCCAATCTAAGTCTTGCCTATTATTCCAATTATCCTTATGACTCCTAATTGTTTATTCCAATATATCCCTCATCATTTGTGAGATCCCAGTTTATACATTTAAAGGCTTACTCAACATCTTCTCTTGGATGCTGATACCTCTTTGTTTTTACTTCCTTTGGTTGCTATTGATTGATTTGTTCAGCATGCTTTCACTGACCTTTCTCCTAATAAGAAAGCCTAGTCTCTCTTGGGAATAACCAGATTTTCTATTCTTGAATTTTTAAACCTGATTGAAGACTCTAGGGCCTGAGTTTCTGCTACCCAAATTACTCAAACTCATTGGTTTCTGACTTCAAGGCCTTTTTTTTTTCAGCATTTCAAGAGCAAAGCCTTTATCATTCCAAATATCCAAGTTTTGCCTTAAGTTATGCAAAATCAATTTCTGCTGCCTGCAACAAAAAAATTTATATAAACATTATACAAGAGAGTGAATTAAAGTAAAAATACCTTTGGGAGCCGGGCGTGGTGGCGCACGCTTGTAATCCCAGCATTCGGGAGGCTGAGACCGGAGGATCCGGGTTCGCGGCCAGCCTCAGCTACCTAGTGAGGCACTCCGCAACTTAGTGAGACTCGGTTTCAAAATAAAGAATAAAAAATAGGGCTGGGGGTGTAGCTCGGAGGTAGAATGCCCCTGAGTTCAATCCCCAGT
>PVLC010004752.1:0-14270 GCA_004027655.1 Graphiurus murinus | reverse complement strand
CCTTTGGGGAATTATGGTGGAGGTATTTTATAGCTGGTATTACTCCCAGCTAGAATAAAGGCTATCACAGGGACCAAACTCCAGGATGGAAAAGTAGTATCCATTGTACAGAGATCACCACTGGAACATATGGAATCTTTATGAAAAGTACAAAAAGGTACCCTCTCCAAGAACACTAATCACACTATATGATTAGTGTTCATCTGGGTAGCTTAATTACAAAATGGTAGAATGGTGCTAGGGCACACAAGTTAGAGAGCAGAATATTGGATAATTTCAGTTCCCATTCACATCTTTGGCTGTATGTCTTTTCAGTCAACAAACAGCTTTACACGATGACTCTACATGGTATGAATGGTGCCAAAACTAAGGTGGGGGAATGTCATTATTTTTAAGCACTAATGACATATAAGTCGGAAATAAAGGCATACATGCATTACAATGTACCAATTAAAAATAAAAATAAAAAAGAAATAAAATTATATATATTAAGGTATATGATGTGATGATCTGATATAAATACATGTATATTGTAAAATAATGACCAGAGACAAACTAAGTCACACATCAATCACTTCACAGTTTTTCTATGGTGAGAATACTGAAGCTCTACAGAATAATATAGTACGTTAGATCGCAAGAACATACATATCCTATAACTGAAAGTTTGTACTTTTGGACAACATTTCCCCATTTCCTCCAACCTCAGCCCCTGGAAACCACCATTTTATTCTGAGTCTACGAGTTTGACTTTTTTAGATTCCATAGATAAGTGAAATTATACAGTACTTGTCTTTCTGTGTCTGGCTTATTTCATTTAGCATAAGGTCCTCCAGGTTCATCTATATTGTTGCAAATGACAAGATTTCCTTCTCTTTATGGATGAATAGTATTCTACCATATAACACATTCCCTTTATCCATTAGTCTGTCAAGACACTTGGGAAGCTGAGCGTGGTGGCACACGCTTGTAATCCCAGTACTAGGGAGACTGAGACCAGAGGATCCGGGTTCACAGTCAGCCTCAGCTACTTAGTGAGGCCTCCCACAACTTAGTGACACCCTGTTTCAAAATAAAGAATAAAAAATAGGGCTGGGAGGTGTAGCACGGAGGTAGAATGCCCCTTGGTTCAATCCCCAGTTCTGCAAAAAAAAAAAAAAAAAAGACACTTGTGTTGTTTCCATATCCTGGATATTGTGAATAATGCTGCAATGAATATGAGAGTGTGGAGTCTCTTCAAAAATGCTGATTTCATTTCTTTTGAATATATACTCAGAAGTAGAATTGCTGAATCATATCATAGATCTGCTTCTATATTCTGAGGATCTTTTATACTGTTTTCCACAATGACTATAACCAATTTATATTCCCAAGAACAGTGCACAAGGGATTTCTTTTCACTGTGCCTTACCACATTTGTTATCTCTTGTGTTTTTTATAACAGCTATCCTAACAGATGTGAAGTGATATCTCATTGTGGTTTTCATTTGCATTTCTCTGATGAATCATGATGCTGAGAACCTTTTCATGTACTCATTTGGCCTTTATATGTCTTCTTTGGAAAAATATTCATTCAAGTCCTTTGCTAAATTTATAACTGGGTTATTTTTTCTAGTAAAAATTAGAAGATCAACTCTCATTTCCAGGCCTAAAATGAAACTCTATACTTTTAACATTTAGACATAATTCTCAACCATAAAATTCACCATTTTAAAGTATATGATTTGATGTTTTATAGTATGTACATAAAGTTTTGCAACCATCACCATTAATTCCAGAAAAGAAACACTGTACCAATTAAGCACACACTCCCCATTCCCCTGTCTTCCTAACCCTTGGCAACCACAATTCTATTTTCTGTCTCTAACAATTTGCCTATTTTTGACCTTTCATGTAAATGAAATCATACAGTATGATACCACTATGTGGCCTTTCATATCTGGACTTTTTTTACTTGCCATTATATTCTCAAGGTTCATTCATGGTGTAGCATGTATCTGTTGTTTCTTTTTATGGCTGATTAAAAATTTACTCCATATCTATGAGGAAAGCTATAACTTTTTAAATGGAAAATGACAAGAATTTGCTATGGTTTGGATTTTAAACATCCCCCAAAGCTCATGTGTTGAAAGCATGTCCCCCAAATGTTCAGAGGTTGAGCATGGCTGGAGGAGGTGGATCATTGAGGTTCAACCTTGGGAAATATATATGTTCCTGGAATAAATCTCCAAAACTGTGATCCCAAATGAAGCTTTCCTCCTCTAAGTTGTTCTTATTGGGTATTTTGGTCACAATAATGAGAAAAGCTGACTAAATCAGAAATTAGTCGGAGAGAAGTGGGGCCATTGTTATGACTAAAAATGATCATGTGGGTCAGAAAACTTTTGAACTGGTTCATGGGAGGAGTTTAGAGAGTTCTGGAGATGAAGGCTTGAGAAGATTTAGAATGCTGTAAGCAGAGCTTAAGGTGAAATTTTGGTGAGAACCTAGAAAACCAGAATGCTGATGGGACTGTGGATAGTAAGGACTGTGCTCCTAAGACTTCAGAGGACAAGAAGAACTCCATATGAAATGGAGTCAAGCCCACATGTGTTACATTCTGGCAAAAAAACTTTTTTACATTTTTCTCTTGTTCTGAGACTTTGTATGAGGCTAAATTTAAAGATCATGGACTAATTAATTTGGTGGAGGTAATTTCAAATCAGGAGATCATTCAGATAGTTTCATGGGTGTTGCTAAAACATTTAGCTAGGTTTACTGTAATAAAAGGGAGGGGAAAGCAGAGGAGAAAGATTTTTAAAATTTACAGATTAGCCAGAAATATGTCTGTGAAAATCAGGCCAAGAAAGCTGCAGTTGCTGAAGAAATCACAGCCACTAACAAGAAGTCAAATACTTTCCATGGAGAGAATAGAAAGGATACCTTGAGGGTATCTTGGCAATTAGCAAGACCCTGCCATTACAGGCTCAAGGGTGCAACTATGGAAACATGTTTGAAAGAGACTGCTTCGACAAAAAGTTATGAGGGTGCTCTGTTCACATGGAAGTGCCTAAAAAGTTATTTCACTGTCCTCAACTGCCCTTCCCCACCCTGGTCATAAAGGTTATCACTTGAGCTAATAGCAAGTACTGGTATCATCCACATGTCGCTGGTTCTGCAGGAATGCATGGTACTGAAATTAAGGTGTCATGAAGGCTTCTAAAACAGATTTCAAAGGAAAGCCTGGGATACTAGGCAACAACTAGCAGGATGGGAATCCTTGTGGATAGGCCAAGAGAAAATTTATGAATCTGTGAGGATGAAGCTGAAGCTGCCATAAAGTCACCCAAAATTAAGAAATAACCCAGAATAAGAATAGGAAAATGGAGCATCTGCTGAGGAAAGCAGCAAACTACAGGCAGTGAAGCCAGGCTAAGAGAGCAGCCACACTAGTTGCAACCAGCAACACAAAAAGAGTAGGGCTGCTGAGGCCCTTTGGATATTATGTCTTATCACCATGGTGCTCCAGATACCAGAAGCGTAGCTATAGGTTGTAATGTTTGTCCTATTGGGTTTTGCTGTTGTTTTCATCCCATTCCTTTTTTTTTTTTTTTTTTTTTTTTTTTGCGGTACTAGGGATTGAACTCAGGGGCGTTCTACCTCCAAGGTATACCCCCAGCCCTATTTTTTATTCTTTATTTTGAAACCAGGTCTCATTAAGTTGTAGCATGCCTCACTAGGTAGCTGAGGCTGTCCGCGAACCCAGATCCTCCAGTCTCAGCTTCCCGAATGCTGGGATTACAAGCGTGAGCCACCACACCCGGCTCCATTCTCTTTTTCTATGGCCCTATTTCTCCCATTTGAAATGGGAATGTTGACTCTGTGCCATTATAATTTAGGAACATGTAACTTCCTTTTCATTTTTACAGGGGCTCACAGCTAAAAGTCTGCCTTGAGTTGCAGAAGAGACTTTCAACTTAGACTTTTGAACAATTCTGGAACTGTTAAGATTATGAGGACTCTTGGAGGTGTACTGAATGCATTTTGTATCATGAGATGGTCATGAGCCTTTGGGGGTCAGAAGCAGGATTTTATGGTTTGAATTTAAAATGTCCTGCCATGGCGCACACTTTCAATCCCAGTACTTGGGAGGCTGAGACAGGAGGATCACAGGTTCACGGCCAGCCTCAGCTACTTAGCGAGGCCCTCCCCAACCTAGTGAGACCCTGTTTCAAAAATAAAGAATAAAAATAGGGCTGGGGATGTAGCTTGGAGGTAGAATGTTCCTGGGTTCAATTCCCAGTACCGCAAAAAAAGAAAAATAAAAAAAGAATTTAAAATGTTCCCCAAATCCAGGCAGGCATGGTGGTGCATGCCTGTAATTCCAATACTTGAGAGCATGAGACAGGAAGATTATAGGTTTGAGGCCAGCATCAGCAACTTAGGGAAGATATCAACAACTTAGTGAGACTCTGTTTCAAAATAGAAAATAAAATAAGGCTGGGAGTGTGGCTTAGAGGTAGAATGCCCCTGGGTTCAGTCCCCAGTACCCCAAAAAATGTCCCCCAAAGCTCACATGTTGAAAGCATGTCCCCACTGCAGAAAAATTCAGAGGTGGGGCATGCCTGGAGGAGGTGGATTATTAGGGGTGAGACGTTGTGAAGTATATATGATCCCAGGCCCCCTCTTCTCACTCTGGCCACCATGGCCACCATGGCTCACTCTGGCCACCATGATATGAAAGTGGCTTCTCTCTGCCATACCTTGCAGCTGCATTTTCTGCCTTAGAGCCAGCAGACTATGGCCTGAACCTCTGAAATCATGAGCACAAGCAAATTTTTCCTCCTCTAAGTTGTTCTTGTTAGGTATTTTGGTCACAGCAACAGAAAAAACTGACTAAAACAGATGTCAAAAAATTGGAGCCCTGATACATTGCTGATGGGAACATAAAATAGTGGGGACACAAGGAAAACAGTTGGAAGTACCTTAATAAATTAAACAGATAATTACCATATAAATCAGTAATTTCATACCTACATAATACTCCACAGAACTGAAACCAGATATTCAAACAAAAACTTGTATAAGAATATTCCTAGAAGCTGGGCATGGTGACACATACCAGGCTAAGGCAGAAGGATTGCAGGTTCAAGGCCAGCCTGAGCAATTTGGCAAGGCCCTCAGCAACTTAGTAAAACCCTGTTTCAAAATAAAAATAAAATAGGGATGACAGTGTAACTTAGAAGTAGAAAGCCCCTGGGCCAATCCCTAGTGTCTGTGTCTGTCTGTCTGTCTGTCTGTCTGTCTCTCTCTCTCTCTCTCTCTCTCTCACACACACACACACACACACACACACACACACACACACAGAATGATCGTAGAATCACTACACACAATAGTGGTACAAATGTATGGCACTTTCTTTTTTTAAAATTTTATTGGTGCATTGTAATCATACATCTTTGTGAGGTACAAGATGGTACAGGCATACATGCACACAGATCTCATTTAACCCTTCCTCAATTCCCATCCCATTCCTTCCTCTCTCCCCCCTTCTCATGTTCAGTTTAGTGATTGACTTTGATATGTTTGTGAATGTACATCATGTGCATTAGGGTGTTTTCCCCTCCTTCCCCGCTCCCATCACCTTTAGTTAACTCACCTTTGCTCATCTAAGGTTTTCTTTCTTCATCTAGAGTCCCTCTTATGACCTACTTTCTCCCTAGCTTCCGCATATTAGGGAGAGTATACGATTTTTTAGTTTTTGTGACTGACTAATCTCATTTAACATAATGTTTTCCAAGTCTTTCCATTTCCCTGCAAATGACACGATTTTGTCCTTCTTTATGGCTGACTAAATTCCATTGTGTACATATCTCATAGTTTTGCAATCCATTCATCAGTTGATTGACATCTTCGCTGGCTCCATAGTTTGGCAATTTTGAATTTTGCAGCTATAAACATAGATACACATGCATTTGTCTTGTAGCTTGGTTTTCATTCTTTTGTTTAGATACCCAGAAGTGGTACTGCTGGATCATATGGTAGTTTCATTCCCATTCGTCTGAGGATCCTCCATACTGTTTTCCAAAGTGGTTGCACTAATCTGCAATCCCATCAACAACGGAGAGTTTCCACTTCTCCACACCCTCGCCAACACTTGTTGTTGTTTATGTTTTTGATGATTGCCATTCTAATTGGGGTTAGGTGAAATCTCAGGGTGGTTTTGATTTGCATCTCTCTGATGATGTTGAACATTTCCTCATACATTTATTGGCCATTTGTATTTCTTCTTTTGTAAAGTGTCTATTTAAATCACTTGCTCATTTTTATTGGGTTATTTGTTTTCTTAGCTGTGAGTTTCTTGAGTTCTTGTATATTCTAGCTATTAGTCCTCTATCAGAAGAGTAGCTGGCAAAAATCTTCTCCCATTCTGTTGGCTCTCCTTTTGAGGTTCTTGATAGTTTCCTTTGCTGCACAGTAGCTCTTCAGTTTAATGAAATCCCACGTATTGATCTTCCCTTTAATTTCTTTTGCCTTTGGGGTCTTGTTGAAAAAGTTTTTTTTAAGTCAGGCGTGGTGGCACACGCTTATAATTGCAGCATTTGGGAGGCTAAGACCGGAGGATCCGGGTTCGCGGCCAGCCCAGCTACCTAGTGAGGCACTTCACAACTTAGTGAGACCCTGTTTCAAAATAAAGAATAAAAAATAGGGCTGGGGGTATAGCTCGGAGGTAGAATGCCCCTGAGTTCAATCCCCAGTACCACAAAAAAAAAAGAAAAGAAAAGAAAAAAAGTTTTTTACTTGTGCCTGTGTGTTGAAGTGTTGGACCTATGTCCTCTTCAAGTAGCTGCAAGGTCCCTGGTCTGATTTCCAGGTCTTTGATCTATCTTGAATTGACTCTTGTGCAGAGTGAGAAAGTAGAGTTTATTTCTATTTTTCTGCATATGCATATGGATAACCAGTTTTGACAACACCATTTGTTGAAGAGGCTATTTTTTTCCAGTGTATGATTCTGGCTCCTTTGTCAAAAATCAATTGGCTGTAAGTGTGTGGATTTGTTAGGTATGGCACTTTTTCGATAAACTAAGTATACACCTTTCCTATAATCTAGCAATTCCATTCCAAGGTATTTACCCAAGAAAAATAAAAATATGTCCTCAAAAAGAATTATACAAAGATTTGTATAGTAGTTTTATTCACAATAACCCTAAATTACAAAAAAAGCCACAGATATCTATCAACATAAGAATGAATAAGCAAACACACACAGGGGCATTCTACGTCCAAGCTATACACTCTTAGGCCTATTTTTTATTCTTTATTTTTGAAACAGGGTCTCACTAAGTTGAAGACAGCCTAAGTAGCTGAGGCTGGCCATGAACCCGCAATCTTCTTGTCTCAGTCTCCCAAGTACTGAGATTACAATTGTGCGCCAACACGCCTGATTTGAAATGTGGTATATCTTAATAGAGCTTTAGATTATAGCAGTTGTCAAAATTCATCAAATTTAAGATTTAAGGCTTTATCCTGTCCTTCCTACAGGAACTGTATTTTAGGCTTACCAAACAGCCCTAGTAAATGAGGGATAATTCTTACAGAGTAATTCAACCTAATGAATGCTGAGAAATGATGGAATTAGGAAAGCATTACTTCAAATACCTTAATGAAATAATTGATTCAGATAACAGTTATCAAAAGAATGGTAAAGTCATTAGGTGGAAGAATGATGAGAACTTTTCAATGAAGGGAGTAGACTATCACCAACTCAATCCACTTTTAGTTTTACTAAAAGTGAGACAGCTCGATATTTTGTAAAAGAAAGCATATAATATCAATCATAGAACACTTATTTAATAATAAAAGAAGCTGAATCTAATCAAGTTTTTCAGTGAAATCCCTAGTCTACAGGAAATACAGAAACAAGTAAAATTCTTCAAGGTAGTAATTAGCCAAATTCAAAAGCCAAGACAGTCTACAGTCCAGGTTTCTTCAATAAGCTAATAGAATTAAATTGAAAGGGAGGGTTTAATATATGATTTTACCTTTTAAAAGATTAGAAAGAGAAGGCAAGCATAGTGGCACACACTTATAATCCTAGTACATAGGAGCTTGAGACAGGAAGATCACAGGTTCGAAGACAGTCTCAGCAATGTAGTGAGACTCTCAGCAATCTAGTGAGACCCTGTTCCAAAACAAAACAAAAATAAAATAAAAAGAGCTGGGGGTGTAGCTCAGAGGTAGAGTGCCACGGGTTCAATTCCCAGCACCACACACACACACACACACACACACACACACACACACACACAAAGATTCACAACAGGAGAGAACAAAACGGTGGAGTAGAGGAAGGTTGCACTTTCCAGTTGCTCCTTGGCTCAGAAGTGAAGCAGCGGGAATACTGCCTCTCAGTGAGCAGGTGACTGTGGGAATTCACTGAAACTCAATACTAGACAGTCAGAGGCTCAGAGAGACCCAGAAATTCTGGTGTTTTGAACAAAGGACAAGAAAAGACTACACTGGAGCCAAGCCAGTGGTGGCGGCCCTGCTGGGCCACCACAGAGGGGTGTGGTAACACACACACACACACACACACACACAGAAACATAGCAGGCCGACTTGGCACAGGAACATCTGTAGAGCAGAGAGGCAGTAAGCGGAGGTTTGAAAAGCATTCATTGTTTCTCAACTTTTGAGTGGAGAGCTGAAACAGGAGCTGTCATAAGGAGCTAATGATGGAGTTTGCTGCTTCGGGAACCCAGGACACCAAATTCTGTCATAGTCTCCAGGCTAACGCCCACTGAGTAGCATAGGGTGCATTTGGCAGAACAAGACTGAAGCAGGTACAGAGATGATTACTCCCTGGGGGATTCAGGTCAGAGATATGGAGGGGAGTGCTACTCATTTTCCCTTTAAGTCTGATGGATTAGGTGACCAGATAAAGAGGGTACAGAAACTGAATGGGCAGCACAGGAGGTGATTACATCTGGGGACTGAGCCTTGGAAAGCCTTATTCCTGGGTGGTGGAGTGTATGACAGAGGATTAATATCCAGAATATATTCAAAAAACTTAATATCAACAGAACAAATAACCCAATCAACAAATGGGCAAATGAACTAAACATTTCTCCAAAGAAGAAATACAAACAGCCAACAAATATATGAAAAAATGTTCAGCATCTTCAGCAATTAGAGAAATGCAAATCCAAACTACACCGAGATTTCATCTTGCTCCAGTTAGAATGACAGTCATCAAGAGCACATATAGCAATAAATGTTGGTGAGGATGTGGGGAAAAAGGAATATGTGTACATTGTTGGTGGGATTTTAAATTAGTACAACCATTAGGGAAATCAGTATGCAGATTCCTCTAAAATCTAGGAATGGATCAATATGAATCACCCTTACCACTCCTGTGTTCTTATTCAAAAGAATTAGAGTCAGAATACTATACTGATACTGATACATACATACCTATGTTTATAGCAGCATAGTTTACAATAGCCAAACTATGGAGCCAGGCTAGGTGTTTATCAACAGATGAATGGACAAAGAAATTGTGGAATACGTACAATGAAATTTGATTTTGTCATAAAGAAGAACAAAATTATGTCATTTGCAGAAAAAATGATGGAACATGATTTTAAGCAAATTCAGATTCAGAAAAATCAAATGTTATATGTTTCCTCTTATAGGTGGAATCTAAAGAGAGAAAAAAGGAAAGAAAGGGAGGAGGAGTCTCATGAAAATAGAAGGGAGACCAGTAGAGTAAGGTGGTCAGGAGGAGGGAAAGGAGAGGTAATGGGGAATCAAATTGACCAAATTATGTATGTACATATACAAATATGTAATCATTAATCCCCCTATTACATATAATCATAATGCACCAATGAACAAAGGAAAACAAAAAGAAAGGTCATTTTATTTAACCTTGGATTTTTATATAAGCATACAAAGTCTTAAGAGAAAAAAGTCTAAACACCACCAAAACAATTAAGAATAGTTATCGCAGGTTAAAAAAGAATAGAAGAAACTTAAGAGATGTAACCTAATACAATAAGTTGATTTTGGTTGGATCCTGCTTCCAACAAACCTCAATGGTAAAAACATCTTTTAAGACAACCAGAAAAATTCCAATGTTTACCAAGTACTAGCATGATAAAGGCATTTTGATTATATGAAAAGATGTCCTTTTTGCTACCATTATTCTATTATGCATAATGAAGTATTCATAAGTGATATGATGTTAATGATGAGCTTAATATACTCTAGTACAAAATAGGGGAGGGAGATATCTAAAACAAGTGTGGCAAAATGTTGATGAGTACAGATCTAGGTCATGGGAATGTAAGGGACTACAATATATTGAATCTCTTTGGAAATTTTCATAATGGAAAGTTTTTTAAAGTTATCAATGCAATTCAGCGCATTAATAATGTTAAGGGGAAAAAAAACTATACCCTACTTAGAGGTGAAAACCCATTGATACGTTTTCACACCTATTCTTACTTTTAAAATGTCTCACAGGGTAGGAATTACAGAAAACTTATTTTACTCAAAAAAGTACTTGCCAAAATCCAATAGTAAACATAATACTTAATGATAAAATTTTTGAAGCATTTCCATTAAAGGGAGGGAGAAGATAAAGATGCCTAATACCATAGCTACTATTCAATCTTATACTAGAGGTCCTAGCCAACACATTAAGACAGCAAAAATGCACATATTGTACAGGTTAAAGAAAAAGACACAAAACTGTCAATATCATTGTGTGTGGTGGTGCATACCTGTAATCCTAGTATACTTGGGAGGCTGAAACAGGAGGATCATAGATTCGAGGCCAGCCTCAGCAGCTTAGAGAGGCTCTCAACAACTTAGTGAGACCCTGTTAAATTAAATTGATTTAATTAAAGAGAATTTAAAAAGTTTCTTCTAATCTTTTTTTTAACCTGTGATAACCATTCTTAGTTGTTTTGGTATTGTTTAGACTTTTTTCTCTTAGTTAAATCCTGTTAAATGAAATAAAATAAAATTTGATTTAATTTAATTTAATTAATTAAAAAGTAAAATAGGCCTCAGGGTATATCTCAGAGTTAGAACACCCCTAGGTTCAATACCTACTACCACAAAAAATAACTGTCAATATTTGTGTATACTCTATTTTACTACCTAGAAAATCCAATAGAATTCATGAACAAACTATTAGAAGGAAAAGAGAATTTATTAAAATTTTATACACAAGATTATATATAAAGCCAACAGCTTTTTGTACACCTTTAATAAGTATAAAATAAAAGAAAAAATGATTAATAGTAGCAGCAAAATTATAAAATATCTAGAAATAAAAAGATATATTCAAGACATTTTTGGAGAAAATTATGAGACATTATTAAAGGATTTAAAACTTTGGATAAATGGAGAGTCATGTCATATCAGTTCATAAAACAACTCATTAGCTGGGCATGGTGGTGCAGGACTGTAACCCCAGGGCTTGGGAGGTTGAGACAGGAGTATAATAGGTTTGAGGCCAGCCTCAGCAACATAGTGAGACCCTCAGCAAATTAGCAAGACCTTGTTTCAAAAAAGGCCTGAGGGTGTGGCTCAGAGGCAGAAGGACCCTGGGCTCAATCCCTAGTTCCCCTAAAAAATAGAGAAAGACTCATTAATGTAAAGATGTCAATTCTCCCTAGTTCAATTTGTAAACTTAGGGCATTGTCAACCAAAATATCAATAAGGTTCATTTGTGTACAATAATATGATTTTAAAATTCATATGAGATAATACATATGTAAGAATAACAATTTTAAGATGAATATTTCTTTTTTAAAAATTGTAACAATTTGTTAAGCACTTGTAGGGACTAGGTTGGGACAGCCATGAAGAAAAATGAAAAAAAGGACTAGAGTGCTGAAAATGGCTTTTGACTTTCCCCCTCCTGAGACCTGTCTCAGATCCCAACAGCTTTAAAAAAGCCCAAAAAATCCTGAAACAAACCCAAATGTGCATAAAATTCTAGTATTGATTAAAGGTCACATTTAAAAGTCAGTGGAGAAAGAAGATATTCATTGTAGCAGGTCTTATATAAGCAAAACTTTAGAAAATAATGATGTCAATATGGAACTGGCTACACAAATTATAACCTATCTATTCTTTAGAATACTATGCAGCAGTAAAAAGGAACAAGGCAGACTTATAGATATTAATATGGAAAACTCTCAGATATAATAATATTGGGGGAAGGTAGCAGGTAGCATATCAATATGTATAACATGATATAATTTACATTTTAAAACACTAAACATGTTATATATTATCTAAGCATGTACACATGCAAGAGTATATATATATGAAATGTTTTCAAATTAATAGGAAAAGGAGTGGAAGATATCAAATAAAACAATGAGTATGGACCAGGGAGGTAGGGAGAAAATCAATGATGATCAAAGGGAATTTTGGTCTGCACAGTTCTAATTCTTTGGAAGAAAAATGCATTCATGTGTCATGTATGTAATTAAAACAATAAAATAAAGGTAAAAGGTTAAATAACAGGAATGACTCCAGTTGTATAAAAATTATATACATGCACTTATTTATTAATACAAAAATAATGGAGAGTGTAAGAATACTCATCAGAATGTTGACCATCGGCTGTTTTGGGGATTTTTGTTTCTTTGTTTTGTGTGATAGCAAACAGAAAGGCAGCAGGAAAAACATATTGCTTTGATCTTTTACCACAAAAATATACTTATATATTGTTCAGCAAGTAAAATATAAAGACATAGAAAAAATCAAAGTCACTAATTGGAAAAAACTAGTTGTACAAATAACATAGTATTAACTAATTATATATAAAAAGCAAACCAACAAACCAAACTAAATAGTTGGTATATGTTCATATATATGTAGATAAAGTTGCAAATGAAATTAGGAACAGCTGTTAAATTTGGTATGGGACATGGGATTGGGGTAGTAATTAAAGAAGATAATGAAGTGATTAAGAACACAGCACCAATAAGTACTAGCTACATGTCCTCATGAAAGTTATTTGACTTCTTTGTGCCTCAGTATCTTCATAAAATGGGACAATAACAGTGCCTATTTTTCATAGATTGCTGAAGAGTGAATGCATTACTCTAAAGAATTTAGAATAATACCTGCCAGAGTAAGGCCTATGTAAGCAATTTATTATTTTTTTGTGGTATTGGGGATTGAACCCAGGGGTATACTACCACTCAGCTACACCCCCAGCCCTTTTATAATATTTTTAAGTGGGGTCTCCCTAAATTACTGCATGCCGGCCTTGAATCTGTGATCCACCATGTATTGGAATTATAGGGGTACACCACCAGATCCAGCCTATATAAACAATTTACTCTTGTTAATACATATTTCCATATTTTAAATTTTTATGAGAAAATGTTCATTTATTCCTTACGTAATTCTTTGTGTACTCCTCATATAATTCAAAATAAAATAAAAAATATATTAGAGCCAGTTGTGGTGGCACGCGCCTATAATCCCAATACCTGGGAGGCTGAGACAGGAGGATTGCAGGTTTTCGGTCAGCCTCAGCAATTTATGGTGAGGCCCTCTACAACTTAGTGAGAATCTGCTTCAAAATAAACAATAAAATGGGGATGGGGTTGTAGCTTGGAGGTAGGTAGAATGCCCCTGGGTTCAATCCCCAGTATCAAAAAATAAAATATATTAGAAAAATATAAAATGGCAAATTGTAAAATTAATATACAACTAGAGACAACTTAAATGTCCATCAATAAAGGAAACCAGGACTTCCGGGAAGATGGCGACGGAGTGAGACACGTCTCAAGAGCCGCTGTGAGCTCGATTCAAATCAGTCGTGGATCCAGTTTTTTGAAAGAAGAAAAAAAGCAACAAAAAGGTGGAAAACGCTGGGAAAACTGGAATACAGCTGAGCAGAACCCGGAAGGCCGACCAGGGAGAGCAAAGAAGCCCGTCTCCGCGGCCCCGGCGCCACGCCGCCAGGCATAAGCCGCCACTGGGCTGGCCCCGGCGTGGAGTCTACTAAGAAAGAGACAACAACCCTCGGCACCCCACCGGCCAGAGCTGGAGTGAGCGACCCCTGAACTCCTCATCCTAGCCAGGCGGCATTTCGAGGCACCTTCCACAGAGACCGGAACGCGTGGTACGACCAGCTTAAGCCCGCGCAGGCCCATCCCAGCTCACCTCTCCTCACGGAGCCGGAGCAGAGAGAACTGCACCCCAGGGCTTGGGTCAGGACTGCCGCAGGAACAGCCTCTCGACGGAAG
>PVLC010004751.1:53152-82539 GCA_004027655.1 Graphiurus murinus | reverse complement strand
GTGTGTGTGTGTGTGTGTGTGTGTGTGTGTTACTGGGGACTGAACTCAGGGGCATTCTACCTCCAAGCTACACCCCCAGCCCTATTTTATTTTTATTTTGAAACAGGGTCTCACGAAGTTGCTGAGGCTAGCCTTGAACCTGCGATCCTCCTGTCTCAGCCTCCCAAGTACTGGGATTACAAGCGTGTGCCACCACGCCCGGCTCCCTATAGTATTCTGACTATAATTCTCTTGGAAAGCTCCCGAGGAGTGGTAGAGCTAGGTCCTGTGGTGGTTCTATTCCTAGTCTTTTGAAGAACCTCCGTACCGATCTCCACGGTGGCTACACTGATTTACGGTCCCACCAGTGGTGGATCAAGGTTGCTCTCTCCTCACATCCTTGCCAGCATTTACTTTTGTTTGTATAGAATCCTTCTTAATGATAGCAGCTCAATATTTATTGAGACTTGTTATATATAAGGCACTGTGCTAAATACTCTACTAATTTCATTTTATACAGCAGTGCTATGAAACAGGAATATTGAAAAAAATGAGAGTGCAGGACCAGGGTCCAAAGCCAGCAAATGGGCATGCTAGGACTCATCACAGACCAGACGTTCATCTGGGTGCTTTACGGCCCCAGCAATCCCCAACACACAAGTGTTGGCATTGAGCCTGCATTTCCACATTTTTTTAGGTGCTCTTTCTGCTAGATGGGGGTGTCCTGCAATGTGTTAGGTGGTCTTTTAAAAAAACTACCAGGGGCCAGGTGTGGTGGTGCACACTTGTAGTCCCAGTACTTGGGAGGCAGGAGGATCTCAGGCTGGAATCCAGCTTCAGCAACTTGGTGAGGTTCGCAGCAACTTAGTGAGACCCTGTCTCCAAATAAGAAATAAAATAGGGGTAGGGTGTAGTGGAGTTCAGAGGTAGAATATCCCTGTGTTCAATCCCCAGCACCACACACACACACACACACACACACACACACACACACACACACACACGAGTACATTCACTGGGAGGCTGAATTTAGAAAAGGCAGGGAGTAAGCCAGCCATGTGGAGAGGGGTGTGAGGAGTCCAATTGGGAATGAGCCAGTGGTGGGTACTGGCGGGCTGTACCATGGCAAGAATGTGGGAAGGCCTGCTTGCATCCAGGCAGGAGGAGGAAGCACAGAGCATGGAGTTAGACAGGTGTATACTTTGTAAGCTTTGTGATATCAATCAGGGCAGAAATAATTTTCTGTAAAGGCAAGCAAGCCGACTTGCTTGCAGGACCCTAGAACACCAGCTGACCATTCTGCGATGCTCAGGGTTCTGAGAAGAGCACGGGTGGCCGATCAGGAAGCTGGCCGGCCGACAAGGCCTGCCTGTGCCCGCAGGCCCTCGCAGGGGGTAAGGATGGGGAGCCGAAGCCAAGAGGAGCGGTTGGCGGCCACGTGTCTGAGGCGGAGGTGGAGAGGCTGCAGAGAGACGGTGCTGCAGAAAGCCCGCGTCCTCTTTCCACACGTCCCTGTTTCTCAAGGACTTCAGCCAGACCTGGCTGTAGGAAGTGGGACCAGACTGCATGAGACAGTGTGGTCAGACTTAAAGGAAGTGCCATTTGTTAGCAAAACGTAACTGGGAGAGGAATAAATAGTCTGTTTTTGTTTTTTTGAAATCTTACAAATAAGAGATGACAAGTGAGTGGATGACCTCTGAGGTCCCTGCCATGGGCACGAAGTGGCTGGCTGGGGTCTTAACGGACCTGTGATTGGTGAGAGTTGGCCATTGTAGGAATCTTTGAAGCATTATCTGGAGCAAGCTGTGTACTGGTGGCAGATTCTTATAATGCTCTGTGTAGTCCATGCTATTTTATGCCTCAACACTTTTGTTCATGCCGGGGTTTTAATTAATTAATTAATTAATTAATTAATTAATTAATTAATTTACTGCTGTACTAGGGATTGAACCTAGGATTATTGTACCTCCGAGCTGCACCCCCCAGTCCTATTTTTTATATTTTGTTTTGAAACAGGGTCTCATTAAGTTGCCGAGGCTGGCCTCGAACCTGTGATCCACTTGTCTTAGCCTCCCAAGTGCTGGGATTACAGGCATGGTTTTTAGTTCTTTGCATTCATTAAGCCACCCAAATATATTTCTATCTATCCACCCAGAGAACATTATTGAATGCCTAGTTCTAAAGACAAGCTTCTAATCAGATAGACCTGAGGTTTAAATGATGCCCCGCCATTCATCCTTCTGTGTGATTTTAGAATAAATTATTTCATCTATCAAGAATTCAGATTTGTCGCTTGAAAAATAGGACTGATAACAATATTCATTAAAACTTCATAGGTTGACCACTTGGGGCAGCACACCTATAATCCCAGCTACTCGGAGGCTGAGGTAGAAGGATCACAAGTTCGAGGTCAGACTGGGCAACTTAGTGAGGTTCTGTCTCAAAATAAAAATAAAAAGAGCTGAGGGCATAAAGCTTCCCTGGGTTTAATCCCCAGTATTACAAAACAAAAACTTTGTATATTGGGAGGATTACATTTAATAATGCTTGATAAATGCTTGGTGCTGTTCCAGGAGCTTATAAACACTTAATAACTTTTATTTGGGGGTCGTTATGATATTGGAGATTGCTAAAGTCAGACACACTTTCAGGAGGGTGGCATTCATTTCAGCAGACATCTATTGAACACATACTACCTACAGAACATCACTTTGACCAGGTGGGAGATGTACAGTGGTGCCTCCGGAGCCCACAGGCCTTTACTTTAACATCAGGCACCCTGTGTGGAGGTTCAGGAAAGCTTGGTAGGATTTGAGATGGGACTTGAAGAATGACCAGGGCCCCGTTAGGAAGATGTGGAAGGAAAGGGCTCTTGCTCAAGCAGGGAGTTGACTAAATGTCTGGAGACAGGAGAATGAGGATGTGTATTAGAAGATCAGGGGAACCAGGCACGGTGGCGCATGCCTGTAATCCTAGCACTTGGGAGGCTAAGACAGGAGGATCGCGGGTTCAAGACCAATCTCAGCAATTTGGTGAGACCTTGTTTCAAAACTTAAAAATACAGCCAAATGTGATAGCACACGCTTGTAATCCTAGTACTTGGGAGGCTGAGACAGGAGAATCACAGGTTTGCAGCCAGCAAATAAAGAATAAGAAATAGGGCTGGGGGTATAGCTTGGAAGTAGAATGCCCCTGGGTTCAAGCCCCAGTACTGCAAAAAATAACTAATTAATTAGTAATTTAATTAAATTAAAAATAAAATAGGGCTGGAGGCATGACTTGGAGATAGAACGCCCCTGGGTTCAATCCAAGTATCAAAAGAAGGAGGAAAAGCCGGGTGTGGTGGTGCACCCTTGTAATCCCAGCATTTGGGAGGCTGAGACCGGAAGATCCTGGTTCGAGGCCAGCCTCAGCTGCTTAGTGAGGCACTCCGCAACTTAGTGAGACCCTGTTTCAAAATAAAGAATAAAAAAAATAGGGCTGGGGGTGTAAGTACTGAAAAAAAAAGAAGAAGAAGAAGGAGGAGGAGGAGGAGGAGGAGGAGGAGGAGGAGGAGGAGGAGGAGGGAACATATGTAGAAGGAGAATGTGGAAACTCTTGAAGAGAGTACATGGAGAGAAAAAGTATTGAATATATAGATGTGTGGTTTAGTTTTAGTTGAGAATTTATCTTTGATTCTAGGGATTTGGGACTTTAATATGGAAAAGAGCAGAGAGCTCTTTGGCTTGTATTTAATGGCAAAGATGTGTATGAGAAGGAAAGAAGGTGGAAGAGGCTACTTTAGGCCGGCTTAGTTTCTTTGCTGTTGCTGTAACAGAATACCACACACTGGGTAATTTTATAGACAACAGAAGCTTGTTTGGCTCATGGTTCTGGAGGCCAGAAAGCCCAAAAGGATGGTACCGGCATCTGGCAAGGGACATCCTGTGGCGGATGGTGGAAGGGCAAGTGAGCTGGCAAGACAGAGAGGGTAAGCTTATGAGAAAGCCATTTTCCCAAGAGCTAACCCTCTCTACACCCCGCCCACTGCAGCGATTACGGCATGAATCCACTCATGGGGGCAGAGTCCTCAGGACCTCATCGCCTCTCAAGGTCCCCCCCTCTACACACGAGTTCTCCAGGGGACAGTCAAATGACAACAAAGGCTACTGGAAGAGTCCAGGCAAGAGGCCTTGGGACCTCGTGCTGGACCGCAGGTGCTTAGGCCAGGCTGGTGTGGGCGGGGCCGGTAGCAGAGAAGCCTCTGCCCAGAGTCTGGTTTGAAGTCAGCGGAGGCTGGAGATGGTCAGGGAGCTGAAGGGCTTGCCTTTGGAGAAGGATTAAGTTTCAGGCTAAGCAGCAAGAGTGATGGAAGCAAGAAGAGGAACAGAAGAGAGAGGTACAAGCCGCCGGGGAGGAAGAGAGAGATTTTCAACCACATACACGGTCAGCGGCTTTCAGAGCACAGAGGCAGGCCCAGGTGTTCACTGCTACGCGGTGAAGGCAGAATTTTAGGTGTGCACCGTCCTTGGCGGCAGATGTAGGGCCAACAGGGATGGGGCCACGAGGCGATGAAGAGAACCTCCTGGTCCATGTGGTTTGGGATAGAGTCAGTTTCCTCTGCCTTAGACTTTTTTTACCTACCTGTTCCTCAACAAGTCAATTATCATGTCGGCTGGAGGAGGGAAAGAGAAGGTGTGTGTGTGTGTGTGTGTGTGTGTGTGTGTGTGTGTGTGTGTGTTACAGGGGATTGAAGCCATATTCCCCAGCACATTTTAAAAAATATATATTAAATAAATATATAAAATCAGGGTCTTGCTAAGTTGCCAGAGCTGGCCTTGAACCTGCAATCCTGTCTCAACCTCCCAAGTACTGGGATTATAGGCGCATACCACCGTGCCTCACTCTCAGCCTTATTTTTTGTTTTGCTACAGAGTCCCACTAAATTGCCGAGGGGTTTCACCATGTTACTGAGGCTGGCCTCAAACCCGGATCATCCAGTCTCAGCCTCCCAACTACTGGGATTACAGGCACATGCCACCGCTCCTGCTAAAGGGCTCTCCTTGGTGTGAGGTGGTGATGGTGGTGGTGGTGTGAGATTAGCATACATGAAGATGGCTCTTGTGTAAGGAAAAGAAGAAAAGAGCTGTGAGCCCACTGGGTCTGAGATGGATGTGTTATGGGGTCCTCTCGTGTGTGTGTGTGTGTGTGTGTGTGTGTGTGTGTGTGAGACTAGGGATTGAATTCAGGAGCATTCTACTGCCAACCTACACTCCCAGGCCTATTGTTTTAAATTTTGAAACGGTCTCACTAAGTAAATGAGAGTCTCACTACTTGCTGAGGCTGTTCTTGAACTTGTGATCCTCCTGTCTCAGCCTCCCAAGTATTAGGATTACAGGTGTGTGCCACCATGCCTGGCTTTTTTTTTTTTTTTTTTTAAATTTTACTGGTGCATTTTAATTGTATATCACAGTGGGACTCTTGATGTATTCGTACATGCACACATCATAAATCGGTCTATTTCATGTCCAGTTCTTTTTTGAGCAAATTAGTTGGGGTTAGAGGGAGTGTTCCCAGCTGTTCTAGCAGTGCAATCCTAGAAGACAGTTTATACCTGGGAAACATGGCTGTAGGCTGGAATTGGCCTGCGAGGAAGGAGAATCCCCACCCTGAGCACCTCAGCCTGCCCCCAGAGCCCACGGAAGCTTCTCCCGAGACTGGGGGGCTGTGTGGTGGTGGTGGTGGTGGGGGGGGTTGCTTGCCTTCAGCCCCACAGCTCAACTTCTCCAAGTGCCACAAGGGAACATAACTCCATTCTCCGGGGTTCGCTATTCTGAATGAGTTTACAGACTCAGAGGGGTGGGGAGAGAACTTGAGGATGCTCTTTTGAGAGGCCTCTTGGGCTCCTCCAAGTTGCAGTTATTGTTGATGTTATCAAGGAGATTTTAAGTGCATGTTCTGTTTTAGAATGGGCCCTGTTTTTCTCATACATCCATGGGCCACACTCGTCTTCCTTTTCTCTGGTCTCTCCCTTCTCTCCATCAGTTTTCTTATAAAAGGTGCCACACCCAAATTGTCTTGCTCCCCAGATCTCCTCTTCCCCCACCCGTGCTTGCTGGTTTCGGCTCTTGGATTTTGTGCCCCTTCTCTTGGCTGGGGATGCCCAGGTGGAAGGCTTTGCTGAAAGGCCTGGTTTTCATTGCAAATGTTCCAGTGGGACATCTCAGATTGCAGCTGGATCTTCCTGCAAATATCACTGTCCTCCCCCTGGCTGGCAGCTCTGGGAGGGAGGCTCCCTGGGCTCTTCTGGAAGCCTGCCCCTGCTGTCTGCCTGCTGAGTAGGTGTGTGGAACCCTGGCCTCGCCACGCCCCCTCCCCTTTTGCTTCTGTGGCCTTCCAGACCCACCGGTCCTTTCCTTCCTACTTCCCTGGCCTCTTTCTAATTCCCCTCCCCTTCCCCTTTCCATCTCTTTGCTTTCTCCATTTCCTCTAAACCAAGGAAACACCCACTGGAACTTAAGTGCATTCAGTTTTCTCTCTTCCTTTTCTTGATCTCTTCTTGGACTCCACTGAAAACGCAAGCTAAATAGCAAATGGTAACTGTGTTTACAGACGATAAGCCTTGGGGTAATTGGGTTTGGTACTGTGGGGAGTTTAAGGCACCTGCTGGAAATTCTGGAAATGAATTTGGGGTGTTGGGGTATGAGGTGCTAATCTGTACCCCTGGCAGAGGAAGCAGGAACCAGCATGTCTTACAAGGAAATAGTGTGATGTGGATGAGTTACATTAGAAGACCTCTGAGATCCCAGTGTACTTACCTTCTCTCTGCCATACATTCTTCTTTATTTATTTTTAGTTCTGGGGATTGAATCCAGGGGCATTCTACTTCCAAGCTACATTCCTGGCCCTTCTTATTTTTTATTTGAAACAGCGTCTCACCAAGTTGCCAAGGCTGACCTCAAACCTTAGATCCTCCTGTCTCAGCATCCCAAGTACTGAGATTACAGGCCTGTGCTGCCTGACTAGGTCTAGGTGTGTGTGTGTGTGTGTGTGTGTGTGTGTGTGTGTGTGTGTGTGGCTGGGGATTGAACCCAGGGGCATTCTACCTCCAAGCTACACCCTCAGCCCTATTGTATTATTTATTTGGAGACAAGATCTCTCTAAGTTGCTGAGGTTGGTTGTGAACCTGTGATCCTCCTGTCTCTCCTCCCAAGTACTGGGGTTACAGGCATGCACCACCACGCTTGGTTTTTAAACACAGGGATTATAGCATTTGCCATTACTACCTTGGTGAAATGTTTTAAGAACCCAGTGAAATAGTATGTATGTGAATTATTTGAAAATTAGGATTCCTATTGCTATTTTTTTGAACAAAAAATGTCCAAACTGCATCATATATGATATGAGCTAATGGTGCTGGGGAATTCCCAGTAGTCTTGCCTTCGACTATTTTTGGCACGTAATGGGGGCTTAAACAAATATTGGACAAACAGACCGAGATTACAATGTCTCTTCCCACTCACCCGTTTTATGCCTATTTCCCTATTCTCTTGGACACCACCGCCCTCTCCTGGCCAGCGGCGGTTTTACAGTGCAGTAAGTCCATAGCGGGGGCCCTTCCTCCCGGGTTCTGAGCTGGCTCCTGGGCCCCTGCCTTTGGCCTGCAATTGCTGACCGCCTGCCTCTCCTCCTCCTCCCCTTGCCTGCCCGCTCCCTGTCCATCTGCCCCTGCAGCACTGCCAGTAACTCCAACCGCAGCACGCCGGCCTGCTCCCCCATCCTGCGGAAGCGGTCTCGCTCGCCCACCCCACAGAACCAGGACGGAGACGCTATGGTGGAGAAGGGCTCTGACCACTCCTCGGACAAGTCCCCGTCCACCCCGGAGCAGGGTGTGCAGCGCAGCTGCTCCTCACAGTCCGGCAGGAGTGGCGGCAAAAACTCCAAGGTGAGCCAGAGCGTGGAGCCCCTGTACGCCTTGGGAGCAGGAAGCTGTCCTGGGGTCGGGCTGGGGTGGCGGTGACTGAAGCCCCTAGAGTCCCAGAGGTAGTCTTTATTCTTTGAGAGCAGAGTGGGGCAGGCAGGACAGAGCCCAATTCAATATCTTCCCAGCCAAGCCCTGTTAGGGGGGGAGGAGCTAGGCCCCTCCCCACCTGTACCCCTGAAGGAACCAAGGAGCCCATTCCCTTGAGATCTGCAGGAGGGATATTCTGGGGGAAGCGGGTGTCCATCTGTTTATTCCAGCTTTTTCAAATTTGGTGCCCAGAGCTGGGGGAGAAGGGAACATTATTGAGACAACGGTATTGCCAGGGAGACTTTCCAGAATGCTATCTTTAACCCTCCCTGGCTGCCATCAGCCTTGCTTTTGTTCTAACCCTCAGGACGGGGACGCGGCCTTTCCTTCCTTCTGACCCGTTCCACCTGAGCCCCAGGGCCGGCCCCGGGGTGGATGTGATTCCCCAGAGAGCTCCCCTCGCCCTCCATCCTTTGGGAAGCTGGGGGCACCCTGCCCAGGTGTAGCCACCCAGGTGCCTGTGGAGGGCCATCCTTCAGGAAGCTTCTCGTCACGGCATTACTGGGGAGGGGCGGGACCACGGGAGGTGTGGGGCTGGCTTCCCACCTGAATTTGACTTCTTGTTCTTCCTCTTCTTCCCCACCATCCCCAAACACCTTCTTTGCATGCTTGGTCTTAGTCTCACAAGCGCCTCTCAAAAGTAAGCCATCTTTCGTCTCTGTCTTTTTTTTTTTTTTAAATCTTCCCTCTAGTGTTGGATTGTCTGTAGCGCTCGGCATCCCTGCCCTCCGCCCCCGCCAGCTCTGCCCCTGTGTCCTGCTTGGTCCTTTCCCAGAAGGGCCGGCCCCACTCTCCCCCCCGGCAGGCTGGCTTGGAGGTCACTGGAAGACCATTTCCCCTGCACTCAACGCCAGGGAACCCTGTCCCCTCCCCTGTGTCTTCCTGCTCCTCACACGGTCTCTGCTGGATCATCCCTTCCCGATGTGCTTTCTAAGCAGTCTGCAGGGGTGGCTTCAGCCCTTTGGGCATGGCAGGCTCCATTCCGCCACACAGCAGGCCCTTTTGCCCCTTGGTGGGTGGTTCCAGCTTCCCTGGCAGTAGCAACTGGAGCTGGGCAGGAAGGACACACTGAACTCAGATCAATGAGGTGCGGCAGATCTGTCTGGCAGGCTCCTCCTCTGCACCCCCTGGGAGCTACCAGCCCGGGGTGTGTGCCCCTGACTGCTCCCCCTGAAGGCTGGGGGTTCATGGTGTTCTCAGAACCCTGGGGTTTAATCAAGGAGTGTACAGTGCCAGCACCTGGAGGTGAGTGGATGTCAACCATAGCCCGGCCAGATGCTGGGGAGAGGAGAGCAGGGCAGGGAGACACGCCCCAGCACTTCTTGGGCCCGAGGGGAACGTGGAGCAAGGGGTGAGCAGTAGGTGGGGGAGAGTGGTGGGGCTCAGGTAGTCATCCCACAGCATGGTTGCGGCTAGAAGAGGAAGCTGAGGGTTGACTTACGACAGCCCCCAGTCCCTGTAAGCACCTTGGCGGGAGGACAGGCAGCAGCTGTTCTTTCTTGTGGGGAAGAACAAGAGGCTGCCCCCTAATCCTTTGGGCTGTGACCTTCAGCCTGGCAGTGCGTTCTGTGGCTCTGTGGATTTTCTATGGCTGTAGCCAGCTGTGGACAGGAGGCAGGATGGGCCCGGGGGAGGGAGCTGGCAGCAGCTCTATGGGTTCCGGTGGTGCCTGAACTCACACCTCTGGGGAGAGGGCGGGCTGGCTGGGCCAGGGCATCAGGTTATACTTTCTCCACTCCCACCCAGAACCTTTTTCTTTCCTAAGGTGACATTGTAAGCTCCTTTCTCTATGCCTAGCAAGGCCCTCAGTGGGCAGAACAATTCTTTGTCTGGTTTTGGTACTGGAGATGGAACCCAAGGGCATTCTACCTCTGAGCTATGCTGCCCTTTTTATTATATCACGTTTCAAAACAGGGTCTGGCTAAGTTGCTGAGGCTGGCCTTGAGCCTGCCATCCTGTCTCTTCCTCCCAAGTACTGGGGTTACAGGTGTGCGCCACCGCATCTGGTGGGAGCGATGATTCACCACTTGCAGCATGCATGCTTTAGACTGGGGCTGGGTTGACTGGGTTGACCTGGTAGTGAGGACTGATTTCAGTCTCTGAAATGTTAGGTCTTTCTTGGGGAAGCAGGTCCTACTGTGTAGCGTCTGGGAGGTATGGACAGCCTTGTGCAAACCTGACTTAGAGCCACAGGGGTAGTGGAGGATATGGTGAATTCAGGGGCAGGAGCAGTCATTGAGGGGTCAGGGTGGAAGCAGGTGGAATTCAGAGAGGGATGTTGGAGGCACCACAGAGGGACAAGAGCCAGTGGTGCGGGGGTGTGGTACTGTGGCAAGAACTCATCTCGGCCCTCTTCCTAAGGAATTGAGGAGGGAGGTAAGTGAGCAAGTGAGATGTCCCCTCCCTTCGAAGGGAAGGGGTTAAAGGGTTTAATGCTGGGGATTGGACCCAGGGGCATTCTACCTACGAGTTACACCCCCTGCCCCTTTTATTTTTTTTGTTTGGGAACAGGGTCTTGCTAGGTTGCTGAGTCTCAAGATGTTGCTGAGGCTGTTCTCAGAGCTGATCCTCCTTGTTTCAGCCTCCCAAATATGGGGATTAGAGGCATGTGCCACCACACCTGGCTTGACAAGTCCTTTGAGTTCCTTGCATTTGAATACCCATTCCCCACTGGTCGTCACCATCACCCCCCACCCCACACCTGCTAAGTGCAGTGGGCACAGGACCAGCTTCTGTCCTGCACCAGGTGGATCTGGGAGCAGCTGTGGTCAGTCTAGGGCCTGCGTATGCAGAACACGTACTCTACCGAAGAGGACCAGGAGAAGACTCCACATAGCCGGGTGTGGCGCCGATGAGAGGGGAGGCTGCAGGGGTGGGTCTGAGAGCCAGGGGACCCCCCACTCCCCGTGGAACATCCTGCCAGCTTGACCCAGTGTGTCCACGGCGGGCTGAGAGCCAGAGCTGTCATTGCTGTAACCACAGCTGGGCCACCTCACCCCCTATCTCCAGCCCACCTCCGGGAAGAGATGTTTTTCCAGCAAGCTAGAAAATGCTGCTTCTCCCTGGAGGGAGGCTGAGTGTACAGTCCCTCTCTTGCCCTGTCTGGCCTCCATTTCTTTCTTTGTTATATGTAGAAGTTGAGCTAGGCAGTCTCTGAGGCCCCACGCTCTTGATCTTCACCTGTGCGGGCGGGTGAGAGCGCTCCTGCTGTCCGCTCGCAGGACCTCTGCGCTGGCCCATCCAGCTCCACTCTGTACTGAGGGCCTATGGCCACCAGAGGGCTTCTCCCACCAACTCAGAGAGCCGCCTGCCCTGCCGGCTCCAGGGTGCCAGCTGATGGGGCCAGTACATCCTTGGCTTCAGTGCTGCTGGGCACCTCTCTGTGGGTGCGTGGTGTCACCCTGGTGTGGTGGCACTAGCCCTCCTTTGACCTCTCTCTCTCTTTTTTTTTTTCAATTCTAATTTTCATGGTTTTCTTTTCAGTATGACAGACTTAGCCTGATCAAAGTAAGACGTTGTTTTCTCCCCTTAGTTCCTCCTAAATGTAGTGCTCCTCGTTCCCACCAGCTTCAGCCCCCCATCCTCACTTTCCAGGCGCCAGATGTTTTTGGACGAGGGGCCAGGAAACTGCCTGAGGGTGACGGGTTTCCCTCCAGCCCCTGCTCACAGTGCCTTCCAGGAAGGGTGATGGAAGGAGAGGAGCCTGCTCCCCCATCTCCAGCACTCTCCTCATCCCTGTTCCTTCTTCCCCTCTGGCCACAATCACTTAGGAGCTACCGAAACTCCTCTTGCCACTCACCGCCCCTCCTTTGGTCCTGAGCTTAGGAGGGAGGCAGGCAGCCTCCCCATGCTGCCCATGATGTCCTCCTCACCCGCCGCAGCCTCTCTGAGTTCCTTCTCAGGCAGCTTCTTCAGGGCTCCGTTCCAGGAACGCAGAGCCATGAAGACGTCATTCACCACCAAGAGCCTGGTTAGTTCAGGAGACTAATGTGGATTTTGCTGGAAGCGCTGGTGGCCATTTGTCCCAGAGCCACCCTCAGAGGTGGCAGATAAGAAGCCACCGGTGCTTCTGAGGGCTGTGGAGTATATGCTCTTACTCACCTTTACGAAGAGCAAGCCATAGATGCACAGTTGTCAGAGCTAGTTAGAGGTGGGACATGGGTTCCCTGCTTGAGCTGCTGTGGGACCCTGGAGCTGTTTATTCCAGACAGAGTCAGAAGGGACAGGCATCTCGACGCCAGTGCACGGAAAGGGAAAATCTTCTGTCTGCTCGGGGCAGGAGCCACAGGGTCTTGGGCCCCCCACGCCAACCCACGTTCCTGCGGCCCTCTTTCCTCCCTAGGTCTTAACACACAGGCCTGGACTAGGGGCAGGCCCTAGAGTGTGGGCAACAGAGACTTTCCTCAGCTGTGAAGTGGGGGTTTGATGATCTGACTTGGGATTGATGAAGTATGAGGAGGCCACGGGCAGCTAGGCTTCCAGAGTGTTCCTTCCTGCTGTTGGAAAGTGCATTTTAGCAGACATCCGCACAGCTCTGTGCTGTGGTCTCACCATCAGGGTTTCTGCATAAGGACCCAGGATGCAAGACGTCCCAAGGCGCCGTTCAAATTAGATGCAGCCCCTCACCCCACCCACCCCCCTGAAGACACAGGGAGCTTGTGCTCAAATACTTAGCGCGGAGCTTTGGGGCCCTGGATTCCTGTGTGTCTGCAACCTCCTCCGCAATGAGATGGTTGTTCTTGAATATCTGGATTTGGCCCTTTGCCTGCCAGGACCCCTGGATGAGAGGGGCACTGTGGGAGGAGAAGTTGACTTCTAGGTTGGACTGTGGTGACATCTTTTTTTTGGGAAGTGACTGTGGCGAAGCCCTGCTGGGTCAGCGTGAGGGTGAGATCCCTTGGAGGCACCTGAGCCCGTCACCTGACTCCTGTCACCTGCGAGTTCTGCTGGGAGGGATGGGCCAGGCGAGGAGATGGAGCGAATGGCCGTTTGGTCGTCATGGGGTCACACTCACCAGCACTCTGGCCCGGTGTCGCCACCCTGCGGGTCACATGTGTGGCAGACGCAAGGAGGCTGGCTATCCTCCTCCACACCAGGCAGAGAGGGTAAAGGCCGCCAGGTGAGCACAGGGTCCACACCTCTGGGGCAGTTTCTGTCTACTCTCCAAGCAGAAGAGAAGTCTCTTAGAGGACTTCTGTTGGTGGAAATGGGAGACCGAAGGCGCCCTCTGGCCACCCTCTTCTTTCCCGGAGGGATCTTCAGGTCTCACTTTTCTAGGGGGCTGAGAACCGAGAACTGGATTCTGGAGCGGGGGTGGGCGGCGTGTGTTTTGCTGACAGAGAATCGCCATGCAGGGGGATTGGAGAGGACCTTTAGAGATTACGTGCCTCCGCCCATCCCTCTGCCATGATCATGTAGGGAATCAGCTAATTTGGGGGAAGAAGAAGGAACTTACTCACCTGCTTGCTATGAGCACCGTTGTAGGGTGACTGGGGGCAGTCCCTTCACCCGCCTTCTACAGAGGGGCACTTGAAGCAGAAGGCTGGTCAGTCTCCATCTGTACTGCGCTTCTGGACAAGGCCCGTCTGGGGACCAGGTCTCGGATGCCTGTAGAGCATCCGGCACCCCATCAGAAGACCCTTGTGGCGGGGCTCCCGCCCCTTTCCAGCTGAGCGCTGTCTGGTGCTGCCGCTACCTGCCTCCCCAGCCGCCCCAGCCGCAGAGGGGCTTCCGGCATGGGCTGCTCCCTGGGCCTCCTTTCTGGAGCTGTTGTGAGAAAGGAGGGTCCCCCCGAGCAGTGACATGGGAAGCGTTCGGCTGCACTTGGGTCCCCTGCCCCGCCCACCCTCTGCTGTCTGTGTGCCCTTCCCTCTGGAGCTGGGAGACCTCCCGTGGTCACCAGCGCCTTTTCCCCAACTAATGCCACTTTCTCTTTTATTTTGTCTTTTCAGAAAAGCCAGAGTTGGTACAATGTAAGTATCCCTGTGTCTCTTCTTGTTGGGTCCGTGTGAGCAGGGAGGGGTGGGGGTGGGGTGGGCAGGGGCGCGAGGGATAGGTGTGGAGCCAGTTGGCTCCCCCATGGGCTTCTCCCCTTACTGGACAGGGCGGATTTGGTTCAGGGAGACAGTGGAGGGATGGCCTGGCTTATCCGGAGAACTTTTTACCCGTTCGGTTGTTCCAAGCATGCCCCTTCTGGAAGACATACAAGGCGAAGATGTAGCCAGGGCCGTTTGTTTCATTCGGCTGCTCCATACCCAGAAAGCGCCGTGTGGAATAAGCTGTCCCTGCAGAGGCCACACCCTCTCGGCCACGCACACTGGGTTGTGGGACTTGGAACTCTTCTGTGGGGAGCAGCTGGCTGAGGCCTCCTGGCCTCGACAGTGCAGGAGCTTGTGTTCTGCACCACGGGCCTGGCGAATCCTGGGTTCCAGCTGCTTCCCTTCACATCTGAGGAGTGCGTCTCGGGCTTGGCTTCTGCACTGTGGCCTGGCTCCAGGCCCTCGCCCGTCCTCCCTTCTCTGCCCCTGCCAGCCTTCACACTGTGCTGAGCACGGGCGTGCCATCTTTCTCCTCTTCCATGTGTACCCAACTCCAGGATAACCACCCCCCGGGCAGCCCTTTCTCTGCCTGATCCTGATCCATGGCTCCTGGGTCCGCCATCCATGGCCCAATACTGCCTGCCCTCTTCCTGGTCCTGCTAAGTGCCCTGGCTCAGCGCAGGTGCAGGGAGCATGCAGGATGAACGTGGGAATGACAGGTGGGCATTGGGAAGCAGAAGCTGAGAGGGGCCTCCCATGCCTGAGCTGCAGACGTGCAGGCCTGCCTGAGGTTTGCACGGTTGATGGCCTCTTGTGTTATTTCCTGTCCCTGTTTCCTTCACGTGTGTCCATCATGAGGGGCGGCACTTCTGGAGGATAATCAGAACTGCCACAGCAGAGAGGCCAGTGGAAAGTAGCACTAGAAAGGGGCTGCTTGTAAGATACCCACCACCCAAAGTGAGAACCCTCCTCTCCTCCTGGGGCCTCAAACCTGCCATCCTCCTGTCTCAGGCTCCCAAGTGCTTTGATTATAGGCATGCTCCACTGCACCAGGCTATCCCATCTTTCTCATCTGTCTCCTGATACGTGGGTCACTCTCCAGCTATTCTGATGCCCAGGCTCCATCACTGCACCAGAAGCCCCTCAGATAGTGAAAGGCTTTATCATTGCCGGTCCTGGGGTCAGTCAGACACGGCTAGAGCGAGGGCAGTGACCTCCAGGGCTCTGCAGAGTGCTGGCCATTGCGCCTGAGGAGCGCCTGAGGCCCGTTGGAGCCTTCTGGGTCTGTGATGGAGGAGGATGCCCACCCACCACCTCCCTGCCCGCCACACAGCTTCTGCCTCCACCTGCCTGCAGAAGACAAGCATTTGGCTTTTACATGAATAGCCAGGGAGGAGCTGTCAGCACCGCGACAGGCCACCTTGACCTGAGGAGTGAGCCGAGTGAAGCGGAGGGCGAGTGTCAGCCCAGGGGTGGGGTTTGCACAGAGGTCAGGTCAGGTTGTATCCCTTGGCCCCAGCTTGCTGCCTCCGTTTTCTTCAGCAAAGCCTGCAGCTTGGGGCCCAGCCCCAGCAGACAGGAGATGGAGAGATCAGCTGAGAACCATGGGAAGTGCTGAGGGTTACCTGGGTGGAGGGGTGCAGCCTTCATCCCACCCCATGAATATGACCCCCTGTGCGCCCAGTGGGCTGGTGACTCAGTGGAGACGGGGTCACAGAGGTCTTGCTGTGTGTCTGGTGGGCAGATGCATCCTCCCGGGCCTCTTGTCTCATTCCCAGGGAGAGAGACTGGTCCCCGGCAGCTGGCAGAGACCTAGCACCCAGTGTGCCCCTGTTAGGGTTGCTGGTTTCGTGGAAGGAGGGAGGGTCCGTGCCAGCCCAGTGGAATGAGCCAGCAAGTCCGGATGGAGTTTGAACACAAAGAACAAAGCTTGTGGCCACGGCATTGCAGGTGTTGGGGGTGATGGGGAACGTGGGAGCGCTGAAAGGGGGGCTCAGATGCCAAGCTCGGCAGCAGGCGTGTTCCCCAGGTATTGCTGCTGCTGCTTCTACCTCTGTCCCCTCTGTGTCTGACAGTGAACCTGCAGAGTCTTGCCGACCTCTACTCCCGACAGCCTGTCCTCATCACTCTCTCGGGAGTAGTCTCTCCTCTTCAGAGGAGACCCCTCTCTGGCCTCACCCCCTTTCCTACCTTACTATCTGCCGCACCCTTGCAGGCCGGTGCCAAGTCGCCTCCCTGTCCCCATGTCCCACCGGATTTGGTTGGGACACCAGGATTTCCTTTGTGGCTCTTAACTGGTTTCTTCCTAGGGGAGGTCAATGCTGTACTCTAATTTGTTTGTTTTTCTCTTGGGCTCTGCCACCCCATTCTTCCTGCTGAACCCAGGAAGGGGGTACCACTTGGTCCCAGCACCCGGTGTTTGCCGTAGAGTTAATGTTTAGCCCAGAGCCAATTTCCGCTACTCAGGCTCCTGCCCTGCCCTGCCCTGCACTGCCCAGCCCTGGGTGAGGGGGCGGAGGAGACAAAGTCCTCTGCACACTGGGACTCATCTCCCAGGCGTTATTTCTCTGGGGGGTACTGTTCCTCTTGCACCCAAACAATCGTCCGTCCGCCATCTCCTTCGGTCTCAATCCACGACTTGTCCTCAGATGTTTCCAGGAAGTGACGGCAAGGATCTGGAGTCTCCTGGATCTGTTCACTACCTATATCTCGAGCTGTGGCATGGCCTTGGAGAGAGGCATGCCGGTCACTCTGGGAAGTGGAATCCCCACACTTGCCTGTCACGGTGCTGAGGACAGAGCTGCCGTGCAGGGCAGAGAGAAGATCACGGTTTGCTGCAGAGTGTAGGCAGTGACTGGGCTTCCAGAAGCCAGGCCCATGAGTCAGGGCTCCTAGCACGCGTGCGTGTGTCCACGCAAGAACCAGTGTCACGGGAGCAGTCTGAGGGTGCAGTAAGGAGTGCGTTCACCTGGGACATGATTTTTTAAATGCATCATGCTGAGTGCCATAGAAGATATGAAACCGAGGTGTGTATCCTTCTTGGGGAAGATGAAATCCCTCCGAGTAGGTTACTCAGCACAATGAACGGAGGCAGTGACTACAGGAGGAGATGTCTGCTAAGAGAGAGGCAGAGGGGATAGGAGACAGTTTGGAGAAGGAGTCAGACTCTTCTATCTCTGCTTTTTCCAACCATGTTTACTGAAACAACCCAGGTTCCTTTTGGTTTGGATCTTTGGGTCTGGGATCCAGGAATCTATTTTCTTTAATGTGTTCACTGAATCATTTTTTTAAGTATGCTGGAGTTTAAGTGCTGCTGTACCAAATACTGAGACCCCTAGGACAAGCCCTGTCCATTCAGTACAAGCCCAGGACCCTCCTGGTCAGGTGGCCCAGCTGGGGAAGCAGGAGAGAGTGGTCCTATTTCCTTCAAAGGCCTGACCTTTCCTGGGAGTCCACATCTTCCAGGCCCGCTGGCCGCCGTCTCACCCTGCCTTGAGCTCCCCCCTTTGGAGGCTTCCTTGGCCCCACTGGCCTGGCTCCCACTCCTCTCTGCATTGGCTGCCTCCTTCTCCGCTCTTAGCATTGCTACTTTGCCCTCAAGGTCTGAGCAGCTGTCTGAGACTCCCATTTGGCCTCCATCCCCTCCTGTTGGTACTGAAGATGGAACAGGGTCCTCAGAAGGGAAAGAAGTGCCTCTCAGGCCAATCCTAAAGGTGTTGACCTCAATCAAACTCTCCAGGCTGTCTGCCCCGCTTCTTCCAGACAGGTGTGTCTGAGACTAGATCAGCTGTTAGCTACCACATCTGCTGCTGCAGACACAGGGAAGTTGGTGGATGGATGGGTTGGTGAGGGAAGAGTGTCTCCAAGAAGTCCCTGTCCATTTAAGTCTCAGATTTCAGATTTCATCCTAACAGCAGTGCCCTCTCCACCCCCTCCCCCATTTGGAACCGTGGCCAGCAATTTTCCATTGCAGGAAACATCTGCCGGGTAGGCCAGGCAAGGCCAAGGGTTACTGTAGGACGCTGGCCAGGACCATCACCCAGATCCTGGATCTTGAAGCCTGTGCAGGGCTCTGGGCCTGCCCGCCCACCAGCCGGCCTCCCTCCCTCCTGCCACGGTGACTCCTAACAAAGAAGTTGTTTGCTGGCCGGCTGAAAGAGCGCAGACTGGAGGGAGAAGGGGTGTGTGCAGGGGCGGGGGAGGAGAGCCGTTCTTTCCCTGCAGCTGAGTGGTGGCCTCTGCCTGGGGAAGGGGTGTGAGTCATAGTGGCCGGAGCCTGCCCTGGGTAGGGATTAAGAGTGCCACTCTCTGGGGAGCTGGGCTTCTAGTGCCTCTCCAGAGCTTCCCTCTGCCTACGAGTCATTCCGCCTCCTCTGAGTAACCACTGGGGCTAGACCTCTGGACTCTGCTGTAGGCACCCTCCTCCTGTGAAGTTTGCCTGTCTGCCCGGGGCCTGGGTGCCTGCTGCACCTGCACCTTCAGGCCTCAGCTGGACTCGGGGGTGACTGTACTGACAGAAGAAGGTGCTTAAACACACCCCCTCTGGGAGGCTCTCGACTTGAAGACCCCGTGAGAAGCAGAAGCAGAACCCCGCTGTGGGAGACTGGCCAGCCAGCCTGTTCTGAGAAGCCCGCTGATAACATCTCACTTGTGAAGCTTTAGGAGAGGAAGGCAGCCAGGGTCACGTAGACCCTCCATCTAGGAGCCAGAGGTCAACGCTCTGCGTTCGGTCCAGAGAGGCCCGTCGTTTTCACCCAGTGGGGACATTCGGGAGCCACAGTGAAGGGAGCTGGGCTCTGCTGGAAGGGGCAGCTCTGGGGTGGGGGGGATGGACTCGTTGATGGAATCTGGGGTCCTCTGGAGCCTCCTGCTGGAGCATGGGAGCCCATCACTGTGGTGGTCCTTGAAGAGGCCTGATGTACCTGGCGGTGCCGGACACTGCTGGCATGGATCTGAAGAAATTCCAGCCGTGAGTGTGTGACCCCGTCTCTCTGTGGCTCTGAGACTTCTTTGCACCCTTGCATGCCCCGCTTGGCTTTGTTACCTAAGGACCCCAGATCTGATGATCCTTGAACCAAAATTCTTCAGCCTTTCAGATAGGTGAGCCCCGCCTCGCCTCTGCAGGAGACTGCTTTAAGAGTGCGGGGAGCGGGAGGAGGAGGCCCAGGGTCGCAGGCGGAGCGTGCCCACCAGCATGTCTCCGTACTTCAGGCTGCAGTGGGAGAGGCTGGGCATCCACACCGGCAGCCCAGCAGGACAAGGGCATCTGCGTCAGCCTGGAGGAAGGAGTCTTGTCACCTGCCCCCCTTCTCTCCAGCTTTGTTCCTAGCAGAGGAGAGGAGCACCCTCCATCTACCTGCCCATGTGAGATTGTCGCCAGACTCCCTCCCCCTCCATCTTTGTAGATGTCTGCGTGCTCAGCGGGTAGGAGAGAAGCAAGTGGGGAGGGTTGTACGGAAGGAAACCCAGAAATAATAGAAGGACCTCTGGGCTCCATGTAACTGCATGCCTGATGTCCAGCTGCACCCGGAGAGGATTTAGGGCCACCTGGCAGGCTGCTCTTCAGGCTAACATTGAATTTTATAAAGACCCAGCAAGAACCGGGCACGGTGGCACATAACTGTAATCCCAATACCCGGGAGGTTGAGATAGGAGGATCGAAGGTTTGAGGATAGCCTCAGCAATGTACCAAGACTCTCGGCAACCTAGCAAAACCCTGTTTCAAAAACAAAAAAATAAAAAAGGGCTGGGGGTGTAGCTCAGAGTTAGAATGCCCCTGGATTTAAATCCCAGTACCCTCCCCCCGACACACACACAATCCATCAAGGGGCATAAGGGGCATGCGGGTTAGTGGGGACCCCAGAACAGGTGAACGTCTCACCCCAGGAGAGTGGGCTCTTCTGGGAAGCCCTGCTGTTTCCTCCTTGGCGTGGACAGTGTTCCTGATCCACTTCCACCCAGTAACCGTGTTCCTTAGGCAAGTTGCTTAACCCCTCCTGAGTGTGAGGTGGGGTGGCAGGAACCACCTGTGGTCAGAGCAGCATGCATGTAATGGGCTTGTGTCCGTGCTTGGTACAGGGCGCTAGCTCATTCTACGCCAGCTTAGCAGCAGTTCTAGAAAGTCAGGTAGACTTAATGGTAAACATACTGGCCATCATGTGGTCAAGCAAGGGTTTTCAGTACGTAGACTCTTAAGATACCAAGGGGCGTGTGGATTGGATAGAGCTCATTACCAGTTTGAAACCCAAACAAGGACCAGAGGACTGCTGTATCTGAAGTCTTTCTTTATGGAAGTCAGGGAATAGGCACATTTCCAGATATCCACCCCCAGAGGTCCTGATACCTGGCTCAGACGCATGGCAGGTGATTTTGAAAGTTTGGGATTCTGTGACAGCACAGCACCATTTGGGGGAAGTTAACAGAGCGCCTACTATTGCAACTGGAATTCTGCAAGCCAAGAACAAAAATGTTGCAAGCCAAGAACAAAAGCTTGAAATTCAAATTAGCTATAGACAAAGCAGTTGAAAACCTCTCCTCTTCTCTCCTTTCTCTCTCTTATGAAAAACCTCCCAAATCTAAAGCCATTTTCTGCCCCCCCCCCAACTTCCTGCAATACTCCTCTTCCCTTTAGTATAAAGAACATCTGGCCCCAGGCTTGGATGGGCAGCGCCTGTGTGATGGGATCAGACCCCAACCTCTGCTTCCTCGTGAGCCTAACTGGCTCATAGACAGTCAAGACATGAGCAGCTGAAGGGTTGGTCCCTGGCCACCTTATCTGTACACCAGTGGATTCCCGGAGAAGCGGGGGCAGAGGTGTAAAACTCCAAGACTCCTGTGTTGCCACCGGCAGGATGGTCTGTCCTCAGGTGTGCATTCCTGGCTCAGGGCCAGCAGCCTTGTCTCTGCATAAATAGGTGAGCACATTGCCTGGTGGAGCGCAGATGTCTCTCTGTCCCCATGTTTGGCTCTTCCTGGGCTGTGCACTTTATTTTATGTATTGTCTTTGAATGCCCTTTACCTATAGACACACACCTCTTTTGGTTTTGTTTTTACTTATTTTTTAATTTTAAGATTGTAAGTTCTCGCTGGGCGTGGTGGCGCACCCTTGTAATCCCAGTACTTGGAAGGTTGAAACAGGAGGATCGCAGGTTCAAAGCCAGCCTTGGCAATTTAGCAAGGCTTTCAGTAACCTAGTGAGACCCTATTTCCAAATAAGATATAAAATCTGCCTGGGTGTGTAGCTTGGAGGTAGAATGCCTCTGGGTTCAAACTCCAGTACAAACAAACAAACAAACAAAAAATTGTAAGCTCTCAAAGGACAGTGTACCTGTCTATTCAGCTGGCTCATGGAACCTCCGAGGAGGATTTGCTAGGGTCTGTGGGTGTGAGACGGGGCACCTGGTGGTGGACGGGGGCACCTGGTCCACAGATGTGGGGGGATGTGAGCCTGGGGCCAGAGAGCAAGAGATGCAAAGGTGTTCCCGGATCAGATTCTTTTCACTGTGTCTTTCCCTACCGGGCCCGTGTTCCTCACCTGACCTGATAGGGCTTTATGGAGTGACAGAGACTCATCTTTGAGACCAACAGTTGGGTGGCCTTGAGCAGGGGACTTCTCTCCAGCCTACTTTCCCCGTGGGCACTGTGAGAGTTGGAGCTCATCTTGTAAGGTTGGGAAGAGAAGTCAGGTGCCTGTGTATGAGGTGCGTTCTTAAGTCCTTTACTCCTTGTGCTTTCTCTGGCGCTAGTTGTATTATGATTTGTTGTAAAAAGCTATGTCTTTAGCACATGATAGTTGCTCACTCTTGAGTTATAACAGCTTCTCTTGAGAGGTAGGCTGGACCTCGTCCCATCTTGGGTCCTGCTAGGGCTGGCTTGTCTCCTCAGGCCCCTGATGCCTGTCAGGTGGTACCGCCAGCTGGAGGAAGGCAGGGCAGCAGTAGGTGGCCTGCTCTGTAGGGGTGGGGTCTCAGGAAGCCCCCTGCAGGTGTGTTCCTCCATCCTTTCTCTTCTTGGGTCCTGGATTCGTATTTTGATGTTTTTGCACCGAAGGATGCTGGATACAAAGAGGTTTGCAGAATCAGGTTCTCTGGCCTGTCTTTCCATCCCTAACCCTCTTCCCCAGCCTGGCCTCCTAGGGCCTGGGGGATAACAGAGCTTCGTCTCCTCCTGTACCTGCCCTCTGCCCCACAGACTGCGGGTTCATCCTACTAACCTCGGCCATTGTCACACAGGTGTTAAGCCCCACGTACAAGCAGAGAAATGAAGATTTCAGAAAGCTCTTTAAGCAGCTTCCAGACACGGAGCGCCTCATTGTTGGTGAGCTGGAAGAGCTGCCAGAGGGGTGGGCAGGGAGTCAAGGAGCCCCAGGGATAAGACACTCAGGCTGCTTCTGACTGGAGGCCAGGGGCCGGTCCAAGTGAGTGCACATGTCTGGGAACAGGGAGAGAGGGTTTCCAGAGTGCTACACCCCTCGCAGTCCCAAGAGCCCACCCTGGGGACAGTCACTGGAACGCTTCACCTCTGCAGAGGGCTGGGCGGCAGAGGGGGTTAGCATGATCGTAGGCTGGGGAGAAAGGAAGTTAGTTGACTTGTACTGACCATTTCACCCCCAGCTGCCTTGGCCCCTCCTGCCTGCACTTGCATTCTGCTTAGGCAGCAGCGTATCCCACCACCTCCATGTTCCTGATCATGAGCTGCAGGGTCTTCCTGGGCTGCTGGTTAGGGTGTCTTGCACACCTGCTCAGCAGGTGATTGGGCTCCCAGTGCTGCTGGTGGGAGGGATGAGGTGTGTGCTCTGCTGTGGTTTGCTAAAAATGCCTCCTGCCTCTGAGCTTCCCTATCCTGCGTCCCACCACAGATTACTCATGTGCACTCCAAAGAGACATTCTCCTTCAGGGCCGACTCTACCTCTCGGAAAATTGGATCTGCTTCTACAGCAACATCTTCCGCTGGGAAACTCTGGTAAAGACTTAGGATTGGAGCTGGGGGTGTCACGCATGCAAGGCTGTCTTGAGTTTGGGCTATCTTGAGTTTGATCCCCAGTACACACACACACACACACACACACACACACACACACACACACACACGACCTCCCCGTGAGCTCTCCTGTGAGCTACTTCCTTGGTCGTGGCCAAGCAAGCTGCCATCGCCTTTTCTCCGACTGCATATTCTCTCCCAAACCTTTGCATAGTTAACAAAAACTCTTGCTGAGTCTGGAAGGATATCCAATTATGAGTCTCAGTAATAGGATCTTCTCTACCATGTGTTTCCCTCCTGCCTCTGGGATGTGAAAGAGAGCACAGAGAGCATTTGCTTTTGGCAAAGGCAGGTAATTTTGGGCATGAGTTCCTGCAGAGAGAACCAGAGTAAATTTGATAGAACATTGGCCTTGCCGCTCAGAACTGGCTTGCATACTGTCTGGGTTCTGCAGTTAATTAGCTGTGTGATTTTTACATTAGTCTTTTCTTTGCCTGTTTCCTGATATTAAAAAAATAAGGTAGAGCTGGACGTAATCCCAGTACTTGGAAGGCTGAACCAGGAAGGATTCACAGGTTCAAGGTCAGCTTCAAAAATTTAGCAAGACCCTCAGTAAGTTAGGGAGACCCTGTCTCAAAATAAAAATTAAAACAGGGCTGAGAGTGTAGCTCGGAGGTAGAACACCCCTGTGTTCAATCCCCAGTACCACCAAAAAAGCAAAACTTTCTACACCAGGAATTCAGCTACTCAGCGTTTATAGAAAAGGCTCAGTTCCTGCCACGCTGTGGGACCACTGTGATCTGAGAGAGAAGCCGCATGATCTCTAAGGTGGTCCTTTCCAGGGCTAGAAATACTTGAACTGTGATCTGATTTCCTCTGTCTGCACCAGTGCCACGTGAACACTCTTTGCCTGACTCTGCTAACGCCTCCTCTTTCTTGTTATCCATTCTCTGTCCCCGGGGGAATGCCAGCTGACAGTTCGTTTGAAAGACATCTGCTCCATGACGAAAGAAAAAACGGCTCGCCTCATTCCCAACGCCATCCAAGTTTGCACTGATTCGGAAAAGGTAAGTGGAGTCAAAGTCCAGCCTTCTCACCCACCTGCCTCCACACTCCTGCCGCTTCGCTTCCTGCTTTCCCTTCTCCTGGCCCTCCACCGTTAACTTGCATTAATCTGGAGGCCAAGGGGATGGGGTGAGAGGCTGTAAGGATGATGTAAAATCTAGGAGTGACGACGTCCAGGGTGGGCGGGGTGGTGGGAGGCTGAGGGAGGAGAGTGGTATGGCATGGCAATTGGACTCGGAGCCAGATGCCTGAATTTGAGTCCTGTAACTGTGGACATGCCGAGTGACCTCTCTGGGCCTCAATTTTCCCCGCCTAAAATTAACCCAGCAATACCTGTTTAAACAGAGGATTGAAATAACCTTGCATGTTTGAAAATATTACATAATAAAGTATTACACAAATGTAAATAGTCATCATCATTGTTTATCAACCTAGCTGATTATATCTCAAGAGGAGGAGAAATCTGATAGAAAATGGATTATCCTTACTGTTATGGGGAGAATGTGGAAGATAAAATTTAGGACAGGGAAATGAGTGACTATTGGCCTTTAATTAGAGCCCAAAGACCAACAACTGCACGGCTTGGGGAGACTAGGTGCTTCTAAAAACAAAGTGTACAGTTCCCGTGGATGCTGGCAGTTTAGCAGAGCCATGAGGTTCTGGGTCAGAGAGCCTTTGGTCTGAATTCTGTTTCTGGCACTGGCCAGCCTTGCGATTGTGCAAGTTGCCTAACCTCACCATCTGGTAGTAGTTGTTAGCAACTTTGTTCATTGTCTGAGGCTTTCTGTGTGCCTTTGCCAAGCACTTAGTAGGTGTGTAGTAAAACCTGGTTTTTCTATCAGTCATTTTCTGCCTGTTATAAGGGATTCCAACAGCCTGTTACAAAGAATTCCAACTAATGAGTAAACTCCACAAGAACAAGGTCTTCTCCTGTTTTGTGCCTCAGTGTACCCTAAATCTGTGGACTAATGTCTCGCACAGACTAATATTCAAATACTAATTGGATGAATTAAAAGTGTCAGTGAGTCGGTGGGTTTGTCTTGTCTTCCATTTAGTGCCGGCTGACCCCTACCCACGTCTCGTCAGTGTGCGAAGGACATTTTTTTTTTATGGAGGTGAACATTTCAATCCAGAGAGAAAAAACACCAAAGAAAGTTTGGATAAAAACACGGAAGGACTTGCTGGGTGTGGTGGCCCACTCCTATAATCCCAGTACTTGGGAGGCTGAGACAGGAGGATCACAGGATTGAGGCCAACCTCGGCAACTTAGTGAAACCCTCAACAATTTAGCCAGACCTGTTTCAAAATAAAAAGGGCTGAGGGTCTATCTCAAAGGTACAGTGTCCCTGGGCTCAACCCCTAGTACCACAAAAAGAAAAAAGAAAGCCCTGAAGGACTTGGAAACAGTGGGGATGCTATCTTTAATTTTAAAAGGGGAGACCGTGTCTCCGTTTATTCTATTGTACGTCTTAACGGATCTTTCTTGCCATTTCTCTTCCAATCTAGCATTTTTTCACTTCCTTTGGAGCCCGGGACAGGACCTACATGATGATGTTCCGGCTCTGGCAGAACGCTCTCCTTGAGAAGGTGAGTGCTGCCGGCTTTGTCCTGCGGCCTCGGTGCGCACGTCCGTTGTGAGTTGGCCCTATGGGAAGATTACTTTTACCAGCTCCAAAGGTGCTCGTGTACCTTGTGGTGTGTCAATCCCCTAGACCTGGGCGAGGGGCGCCTTCTCCCACATACTAGCCTGAGTCCTGAAAGTAGCATATTGTCTTAGGAGAATGCACTTGGCGCTACTGGTAGTAAGGCCATCCTGACTTCCAGCTCAGTGGGTTCCATGGTTTTAAAAGGTACTGGGAGGCTGGGTGGGGTGGCACACGCTTGTAATCCCAGTACTTGGGAGGCTGAGACAAAAGGATCACAACCTGTGGGTTTGTGGCCAGCCTCAGCAACTTAGTGAGGCCCTCTGCAACTTAGACTCTGTATAAAGAGTAAAAAATAGGGCTGGAGATGTAGCTCAGAGGTAGAATGTTCCTGGGTTCAATCTCCAGTACCACACACACACACACACAAAAGGTATTGGGAGCCAGGCATGGTGGTACTTGGAAGGTTGAGACTAGAGGATGGCATGTTCGAGGCCAGACTCAGCAACTGAGTGAGACCCTGTTTCAAAATAAAAAATTAAAAGGGTGGGAAGGTGTAGCTCAGAGGTAAAATGCCCCTGTGTTAAATCCCCAGTACCCATAAACAAATAAATGAAAGGAAGAGGGAATGAATGAATGAACGAATGAATGAACGAATGAACAGACGAACTGGGATTTGGTTTAACCAGCTGTGGTGAAACATGTAGTCACAGAAATGACTGTCATGAAAGAAGAAGTTTTCACCTTCACAGATCCCAGACACAGGAGGCAACAGCACGCCACACCACCTACCCAGGGACGCGCCAGGGTCAGTCAGGCGGCGAAGGAGTGAGGGAGCACGGGGGCAAAAATCATTATTGCATTTTTGTGTGTGTGTGTGGGGGGACTGGACAAGGCAGGCAAGCAGGCCTTGCAGGTTTAGGGTTGACCAGTTTGAATAATTTCGGCAGGCGTCAGGGGTTAGGGACTGCCTCTGTTTCCTGGTGCCTGGTCTTTGGTAATTTAGGCAGGGAAATCTGGTCAAGCTAGATAATTGCTGGGTATGGACTTTGGATCGGTTGGTCGCATAAGAATGAGCTGTTTTCTCTCTAGGAATTTGCTAACCCTGGGAGGCTCCACCCAAGCTAGCAAGGCCCCAGAAACCAGTGCATCAAAAATACAGAAAAGAAGAAAATTTAGTTAAGACAGCCACCAATTGACTAGTGGAGTGCTTGAATTACAGCGGGGGAGCCAAGGAAGGGAGTGTCGTGGTCCCCGCCCTTAGAGTTCACTCAGATGCAGTTGGCTGCTGACAAATTTTCCAAGCCAGAGAAAGAGACTTACAGGGAAAAATACTGTGTATGATTCCTTTCAGAGGTTAGCATGTGAACATGACTGACATGTATATATTTGAATACATGCATATATCTGCCTGACTCTAGCCCAGACTAACTACTATCTGGAGAAAACTGAATACATTTGTTACTATTCAGAGTTTCTCCTATTCTGAGAGCCTGGTATAAACCTTGATAGCTTTTCTGGGCTGAGAGCATCTTCTAGGCTAGCAGGTTCGACTTTTCATAACTACCCTTCCTTTGTTCCTTTTTCTTCTGTGTGTGTGTGTGTGTGTGTGTGTGTGTGTGTGTGTGTGTGTTACTAGGATTGAATCCAAGGGCATTCTAACTCTGAGCTATACCTCCAGTTCTTTTCTATTTTTATTTTTTTGTGGTACTGGGGTTTGAACCCAGGGGCATTCTACCTCTGAGCTATACCCCCAGCCCTATTTTATTCTTTATTTTGAAACCGGATCTCACTAAGTTGCGGAGCCTCACAAAGTTGCTGAGGCTGGCCATGAACCTAAGATATTTATGTCTCAGCCTCCCAAGTACTGGAATTACAAGAGTGCACCACCATGCCCATCTCTTTTTTAATTTTAATTTTGAAATAGGGTCTCACCAGGTTGCCAAAAGTTTTCCTACATTGCTGACAGGCCTCAAACCTGCAGTCCTCTGGTCTCAGGCTCCCTAGTACTGGGATTATAGATGTGCGCCACCACGCCTGGCAAAATTACTGTCATTTGTAAATAAGACACAGGTTCATCTCTATGGCTCCTAAATGTCTCACAGAATAATTCTTAAGAATTCCACCTGATACACTGAGGGTCTGCTGGCCGTGCTGGTCCTGGCTGGGGTCAGACCAGCTGAGCCAGGTAGTCAGGGAGGACAATGTGAAGGTTGGAGCAGGCTAGGATATGGTTTGGCAGAAAAACAATGTGACTCAGGCAGGATGCAGGATGTCTGTAAAAGATGGGGAGGGGGGAGAGGTAACCATAGAGGAGAATGAGTGCTTCCTTGTGGCAGCATAGAGCGATTCTACCCCAAACCCTGCTGTTCCAAAGGTAGGGTCCCGACTACCATTCCAGGTGGTTCTCCTGAGTCAGAAAACTGGAATGTTGTGCTGGCTCATGGTTTCCTGCCAGCCACCATACCCTGAAAGGATGGGCTGGGAGAGTTCGAAGATTCTTGATGGAATCTACTGATGCAAATGTTCTCTGATTTTTTTTTTTTTTTCCCAATAGAATTGAACTCAGGGGCATTCCATCGGTGGGTTACAGTCCCAACCCTATTTATTTATGTATTTATTTATTTATTGAAACAGTCTCGCTGAGTAGCTAAGGGTCTTGCTAAGTTGCTGAAGCTGGCTTTGAACCTGCCATCCTCCTGTTTCAGCCTCCCAAGTAGTGGGATGCCAGGTGTGTGCCACCCCGCCCAGCTGCTTCTGTTTTTCACGATGCTCTTGTCCTCTTTTTCACACACTTGTCCCTACCACCTTCTTCCCTTCCTTCCAATCTGAGACTCACTCAGTCTTGACCTTGGATCTTTGACATTCCTATGCTTCTTTCGGGAAATTCTGAACCCTAAGAGAGTTAATTTTTCTTAGGTCAGTGCTTTTTTTTTTTTTGCGGTACTGGGGATTGAACTCAGGGGCATTCTACCTCCGAGATATACCCTCAGCCCTATTTTTTATTCTTTATTTTGAAACCAAGTCTCACTAAGTTACGGAGTGCCTCACTAGGTAGCTGAGGCTGGCCACGAACCCGGATCCTCCGGTCTCAGCCTCCCTAGGTCAGTGCTTTCAAGGAGGACACACAGACGCTCAGCGAAATAAGAAAAGGAATGTATAGAACTGTAGGCAAACCTATTACACTGGGAATGAGGAGGGAAATGCACGGGTGGTCAACAGAGGGCTGGGTGAGATGACCTTTAAGGCCCCTTCAACTATGACTGTGTAGGACTCTTTCCAACTTCAGAAACTGTGCAGCTGTGGAATCGGCCACCTTGAGGTTGAACCTGGCCTGCCTGGCCACAGTTAACATGGAAGGAGATTGCTGCATGGGTGGGAGGCTGCATCAGGGGACCTCTGGGTGCTCAGAGTCCATATCAGAAGCTCTGAATTGGAGCCGGGCGTGGTGGCGCACGCTTGTAATCCCAGCATTCGGGAGGCTGAGACCGGAGGATCCGGGTTCGCGGCCAGCCTCAGCTACCTAGTGAGGCACTCCGCAACTTAGTGAGACTCGGTTTCAAAATAAAGAATAAAAAATAGGGCTGGGGGTATAGCTCAGAGGTAGAATGCCCCTGAGTTCAATCCCCAGTA
>PVLC010004751.1:16542-53052 GCA_004027655.1 Graphiurus murinus | reverse complement strand
GAAGCTCTGAGTTGACCTTGGCCCCTAAGCAACATGGCTCCACTCCACTCAATGCTGGGCCTCATCAATAGGAGCCCAAAGCAGGGCCATGACCATCCTCCAGGAGCCAGCTGATTCCGTTCTGCAAACCTCTGTTGGAGGTTCACAATCTTAGGCCGGAGATTGGTGTTGTGCTGAGGTCCCAAGGCTGACGGGGTGTCATGGAGGCAGCCGCCCCCTCCTCCAGCGAGGGAGGGAGTCCTTTGACTTCCTACCTCCAGGAGAGTCAACCTGGCTCAGCACTTCTGTGCAGAACGGGGTTCTACAGGAAGGATCAGGGCCACTGCCTTCTCCCCGCAGCCCCTGTGCCCCAAGGAGCTCTGGCACTTTGTGCACCAGTCCTACGGAAACGAGCTGGGCCTGACCAGTGACGACGAGGACTATGTGCCCCCTGACGACGACTTCAACACCATGGGGTGAGTGGTGGGACCATGGGAAGGTCCAGAGGGAAGGGCAAGCAGGCCTGTCTGGCTGCAGCACCCAGGGGCAGGTGGCTGGAGATGAGGTCAGGGAGGTCCAGGGGACCGACAGGACATCGGCCAACGTGACCACTGGCTTCCACTCAGAGTGGGATGGGAAGGTTGGGAATGGATCACCAATAAGGTCAGCAGGCTTAACATTCTCACAAGACCTCTTTGGCCTCTGTGTTGGAAATCCGATGGTAACAGTAGAAGTGGCAATAAGCAGTTAAGTTCCTGAATAAAGTTTGAAGGATTTTTTTATGGATCAGAAAGGAACCAAAGGCTGCCGTAAGGTGCTGAGGTTTTCTCATTTGGAAGGACAGAGTTGTCCAAACTGAGACGGATAGTGCTATAGGGGAGAGGAAGAGGCTGGTTTCAGGCATGTTGAGATTGAGGCGCCTCTTAGCCTAGTGGAGAGATCAGTCAGTCATCTGAGCATGAGCATAGAGGTCACTGGGATTGAGCCTCAGCAATTTAGTGAGACCGTCAGCAACCTAGTGAGACCCTGTTTCAAAAACTAGAAAGGGCTAGGGGTGTAGCTCAAAGGTAGAAGGCCCCTGGATTCAATCCCAATTCCAAAAATAGATAGATAGATGGATGGATGGATGGATGGATGGATAGATAGATAGATAGATAGATAGATAGATAGATAGACAGACAGAGCAAGCTCAGACTTAAGCACTGGGCTTGGGAGCAGTCCATGAGAAGAAAGAGCAGCACAAGAGATCTTAGAAGAACTACCAGGAAGTTTTCCTGTCCCACCAGCTAAGGGAAGGATGCATCACTGTGTCACATGCTGTTGGTAGATTAAGAAAGATGAGAGCTGAAGCCAGGCATGGTGGTGCATGCCTGTCCTCACAGTGCTTGGGAGGCTGAGACAGGAGGATCACAGGTGTTAAGCCAGCTTTGGCAACTTAGTGAGGCTCTCAGCAACCTAGTGAGACCCTTTTTCAAAATAAGAAATAAAATCAGGGTAGGGCTATGGCTTGGAGGTAGAATGCCTCTGGGTTCAATACTCAGTACTCCCCAGGAAGAAGGAGAGAGGTGGGAGCTGCAAATGGACACCAAGCATGCTTGAGGCAGGAGAGGTAGGTGGAGGCTGGGGGCAGCGTGGAGGCTGGAGGGGTGGAGGCAAGGAAAGAACATTGACAGTGGTACTTACAGCAGGGTGTGGTGGCGTACACTTGTAATCTCAACACTTGGGAGGCTAAGATAGGAGGATCGCAAGTTTGAGACCAGCCTCAGCAATTCAGTGTTTCAAAATAAAATTAGCTCAGAGGTAGAATGCCCCTGGGTTCAAATCCCCAGTACGACAAAAAAAAAAAAAAAAAAAAAAGTGTGGTGCTTAGACCTGCGCTTGGTTACAAATGCTGATGTTTTCCAGCGGAATCACGTAACTTCTGTGAATATCTATCTGATTATCGATGATTTGCTCACTCCTCCAGGCGGGGCTGAAAGTACAAGTCAGGTGTTGATGAGCACAGGGACATGATTGCCCCCTGGGGGGAAGGCGACAGGGTGCCCCGAAGTGTCCTTATCAGGGTACCCACCTTGACCTCCAGGAGATTCTCCTCTTAGTTGCAGTGCAGACATTAGTTATCCTCTAGAACTTGGGCAATACCACCGGGGGAGTCCTCCTGTCCGGGGCCCCAACTTAATCAGCAGAATCCAGATGCTCAAGTCCAGTGATGAGGATGAGGAGGACACGATGGGAAAGAACAGGGTAAGTTGAATGATGATCGTATTTAGGTAGGGTCAACCTAAGAAGGGTGCCTGGAAAAGATGAGTTTGGAGTCAGGAACTTTGCCTGGGAAGCAGGGAGAGGTGGAGTGAGATAGGAAGGAAGTTAAGAAAGGGAATGAAGGGCACAGTTCTTTGGTCAGAGAAGAAGCACAGACAAAGCAGGGGAGCCTGTGTTGTGGACAGATAGGCAGGTCTGAGGTTGTTCGAGTAGTTGGTCATCTCAACTCTGAGACTAATGTGGGCTCGCCGGTCCCTTCTCCAGCTACTGTGAGGAGATTCCTGTGGAGGAGAATGAAGTGAATGATAGTTCTTCCAAAAGCAGCATTGAGACCAAGCCTGATGCCAGCCCACAGCTGCCCAAGAAGTCCGTCACCAACAGCACGCTGACATCCACGGGGAGCAGTGAGGCTCCCGTCTCGGTATGGCCGTGAGCACTGGACACCCCCACTCGAGCGGGAGACGGGGCACAGCTCCCTATTGGCACAGTCTCAGTGTCCACAGCTGGATTCCTGGTGCCTGGGCTAGGGGATTTGATTTGACTAGTCTCTTTTTTTAATTGGTACTATGTATCCTACATCTTTTTTTTTTTTTTTTGCGGTACTGGGGATTGAACTCAGGGGCATTCTACCTCCGAGCTACACCTCCAGCCCTATTTTTTATTCTTTATTTTGAAACCGAGTCTCACTAAGTTGCGGAGTGCCTCACTAGGTAGCTGAGGCTGGCCGCGAACCCGGATCCTCCGGTCTCAGCCTCCCAAATGCTGGGATTACAAGCGTGTGCCACCACGCCCGGCTGTATTCTACATCTTGATGAAGTTCAGGGTGGTACATGCACTCAGCACTCGTTGAGCCCCCGGTTCTCACCCCACTCCCTCTCTCTCCCCACCTTCCCGCGCTCAGCACAGTGATTGTCTTTGATAAGTTTGGGTATGCACATCATGTCCATGGAGGTATTTCCTTCTTCAAGCCTTCCTCCCCCTTTCCATCTCCCTCAGTTAGGTCCCCTCCTTCCCTCCACTAAGGGTTCTCCTCCTCTGTCTGGAGTCCCTCCTGTGTCCCAATTTCTCCCTAGCTTCTGCATATGAGAGAAAACATCGAACCTTTCACTTTCTGTGACTGACTAATCTCACTTAGCATAATATTCTCCAGTTCCATCCAATTCCCTGCAAATTACATAATTTTGTTCTTATGGCTGAGTAGAATTCCGTTGTGTATATACCCCATAATTTTGTAATCCATTCAGCTGGTTTCATAGTTTGGCAGTTATGAATTGTGCAGCTATAAACATAGGTGTACATGCATTACTATGGTAGTCTGGTTTCAATCCTCTTGGGTAGATACCCAAGAGTGGTGTAGCTGGGACATAGGTAGGTTCATTCCCATTCTTCTGAGGACCCTCCACACTGTTTTCCAAAGTGGTTGCACTAATTTGCAATCCCACAAGTTGTGTATCAGAGTTACTACTTCTCCACATCCTTGTCAGAATTTATTATTGTTTGTGTTTTTAATAATTGCCACTCTAATTGGGATTAGGTGAAATCTCAGGGTAGTTTTGATTTGCATCTATCTAATCTGACTTTTTTTTTTTTTTTTGCGGTACTGGGGATCAAACCCAGGGGCCTTCTACCTCCAAGCTACACCCCCAGTCCTATTTTTTTCCTCTTTATTTTGAAACAGGGTCTCATTAAGTTGCGGAGGGCCTCACTAAGTAGCTGAGGCTAGCCGAGAACCTGGATCCTCCTGTCTCAGCCTCCCAAGTACTGGGATTACAAGCATGCACCACCACACCTAGCTTCTAATCTGACTTCCAAGATTAGAACTATTCCAAGTCCACTGTGAGCTTGGCTCTTGGTGGGCTGTTCCAGATCTGCCTGTCTGGTGGAGAACTATTACAGTTTTTTTTTTAATTCACTATCAAAAGTCACACATGAATATTGAACAGTTAATTGTTTATTCACCCATTTAATTAATACTTATTGAGTTTCTCTGTTCCTTACTTTCCCACTCTGCTAGACTTTTGGAGGCCACAAAAATGTCTAAGAGGAGCTCTGTTCTCAGGGACATTGATAAAGAGAACATAGATGATTGATGAAGGAAGAGGGTCAGGGCATATGCTAGCAGGTGGAAGGAGGGGTGGGGTTCTCCAGGAAGCACTCCCCAAAAAGGGAACTTTGTATTCCAGTGACTTAGCGGTCAGGCCACTTGGTCTTAGAAGGGAAACCTTATTCATTTGATGCCTGGTCTTCATTTGCTCTCTCTGAGGTTATCTTCAGATGTAAAGAATTGTATTGATTCCCTTCTGGTGCTGCTGGGAGAATGAATTAAAACAAAACATTTTTTTAAATGCCTTGAAGACTTCTAACCTTAGAAATGAAGTGTCCTACCCAGAGTCAGGCTGGCTTTATGAGAGCATGGTGGAGGTGTGGCTCCAGAAAGGACCTGGGACCGCAGGTGCACCTCTGTGGATCTGTGGATCTGTGTGCTATTCAAATAGAAGCCTAAGCTGGGCAAACCCTGGGCGTAGGACTCCAGCCCGACTCCGAGCAGCTGTGTTGGGAATGCGAGGGCATCCAAGGTCAGGTCTCCAGACTCCTTTTGAGAGCAGATCTAAGCAGATCGTCCTGGTGAGTGATGCCTCCATCTTCGCTGCAGTTTGATGGCCTGCCCTTGGAGGAGGAGGTGCTGGAGGGTGACGGGTCCCTGGAGAAGGAGCTCGCCATTGACAACATCATGGGGGAGAAGATTGAGATCATCGCACCTGTCAACTCCCCTTCGTTGGACTTCAACGACAATGAGGACATTCCCACTGAGCTCAGCGACTCTTCAGACACCCACGATGAAGGTGGGCATTTGAGCATGGGTCGAGGGTGGCCTCTGAAGACTCCCAGGAGCTCTCTAGGGGGGACCAGTCACCCTTCCTTCTGGTGGAAGGGTAGCTTCCAGAGCTTTTTTTTTTCTCTAAGGTACATTTGTGATTAGCATACACCCCCTGTTTAGGTATGCACCGCAGGCTCCTCATCATTCTGTATTTGTCTTTCTTTGCTCAGCAGATACTTCTTTGTCCTGCGATCCAGTCTTGCCACAAAATGTATCCTCCTGTTGACCCTGCTTGCCGTGTGGCTCTGCCAGACATGCAAGGCAGGACATGGTTTTGTTTGTCTGTTTTTTGTGGTGCTGGGGATTGAACCCAGGGGCATTCTACCTCTGAGCTATATTCTGGCCCTATTTTATTTTTTATTTGGAAATAGGGTCTCACTAAGTTGTTAAGAGCTTCACTCAGTTGCCAAGGCTGGCTCTGAACCTGCGATCCTCCTGTCTCAGCCTCCCAAGTACTGAGATTACAGGCATATGTCACCACACCTGACTAAGGCATTGTTTATATGCCACAAGGAAGGTGCCTGTCGCCACTCCTTGGAAATAATTATCTTTTAATAGAAACTTTCCCAAGGTAGCTGCAAAACTTGTTAATGGCTCTAGCATGGTGTGTTTAGGCCCGGCTAGCAGGAAAAGTCTCGCTGCTAGATGGACTTTGGTGTCTCCCCTTCTCTCTCATGCTCTGAATAGCTGCTTCTGATTTCATGCCTGCATAGAGTTAGCTTCCAGGACCTCACTCAGGAGCGCGCCAATACTTGCATTCCATGGAGAGAAGCCAGATTCTCAGTGTTCATGAAATGTGTTGGTGGCTGTCTTCCATGGAGTTGGTGGTAGATTGTTTTTAGCAAGTGGTACCCACCTGCTCCCCTGTTTACCTGTGCACAGTCTCCTAGGGGGTAACCTATAATAGGTTTCTGACCTTCGCTGGGTTGCCCCACCACCCACCTAGGATCCAGGGCCAAATCACTGCAGTTTGGGTAACGCCTAATACCAAGGGTGCCATTCACATAAATACGATGTGAATATCCCGCTCTGCACGTGTACCGTGTCTAGTGTGAATAGTTGTGGTCCTGTCTTTGCAGGAGCTTCCTGAGTTCTTCTCTGGCCACCTGAGTCCCAAGGTTGCCAGAAATGTCGCCTCCTTCTTTAGGTCCTAAACCTGGGGTGTTGACCCCATGCACTGTGGGGCGCTGGAGGCTTGGAAGGGGCATGAGGCTCAGCCGCTCACCCACAGTCACATCCTCCCATAGCAAAAAGAAATGTCAGAAAATTGCCGGTGAGGTTCCTTGGTTAGGAATACACTGCACACTGTCACATCATGTGCTAGGTAGGTATGCTGCCCCTGAGAACAGAGAAAGTGTCCCTTCTGGAACCCTCCCCAAACTGGCTCTGTATCTCTTCCTTTGGGTCATTCAGATTTATTATTCTTTTGCTGTGATAAAGTCATGATCTTTAGTTTTTTTGGCACTTGGTATTATACCCAGGGACAGTCCACCTCTAAGCTACATCCAGCCCTATTTTATCTCTTATTTTGAAACTGGGTCTTGCTAAGTTGCTGAGGGTCTCACCAAGTTACTGAGGCTGGCCTCAAACCTGTGATCCTCCTCTCTCAGCCTCCCAAATAATGGGATTATGCCACCATGTCCAGCCATAAGTTTTTGTTTATAAAAGGGAGGATATTGAAATCATAGGGGACGTACCTGAATCATGGCCCAGTGGGCCAGCCCCAGCCTTAGAAGCTTTCCTACAAACAGGTCATTCTTGATTAATCAGCTCCCGTACCCACCTATGCCAATGGTTATAATGTCATTTGTTGTCAATTGTGCCTGACTTAGAGTCCTTTGTGGTTTGGACAATCTGGGGAAGTCGTCATTTGTTTCACTTTTAGCCTGAAGTTAGCTAGGGAGGCTTGAAAGTGTAAAAACAAAGCAGCACATGCCCATCACGACACCGGCCACACATGCATTCTCCTCAGAGTCTGCTGCCTGGTGTCGGTTGCGCCAGTGCACCGTGTGTTTGCGCAAGACCCAATCGCTCCACATCCATTCCTCAGGACATTTCCAGTGGTTCAGTGACTGCGACTGGGGCACATTCCCAAACTCTTTGGAAAGGCTGAATGGCCCGCGTGTTAACTGGAGGAGGCTGTGTGGGTCCCACTTGGAGGAGAGTGATGGATGTGGGGCCAGGAGCCAGCCCCCTGCCCTTGGTGGAGGCGCCGGCCATAGCCACAAAGACCTTGGCATGCTCGGGTGTCCCCGAGCCCCCATCCTCTGCCTTCACTGTCAGGTTCCTCATTGTCTCTTCTGCGCAGGAGAGGTCCAGGCCTTCTATGAAGACCTGAGTGGCCGGCAGTACGTGAATGAGGTCTTCAACTTCAGCGTCGACAAACTCTACGACCTGCTCTTCACCAACTCGCCCTTCCTGCGGGAATTCATGGAGCAGCGGAGATTCTCTGGTCTGATCTGCGGGACTGGCCCCTCCCTGACTGCCCCCCTTCTTTCCCTCCCTATGTTTTCCCCCTTTTCTCCCTCTTTTCCCCCTCTTCCTATGCACCTTTCTTTTCCAAGGTACCAAATGGCCCAGGCCCCCTCTTTCTGGCCTTGTGTGGTGCTGGAGCTCTTTGGGGAACCCACTGCTGTGTTTTTGCACAGATCCTTGTACACTGGGCACCAAACACTTGCCTGTAAGCAAGACCTGCTTGAGTTAGGGCAGCAGCTCCCACAGCCTGGAAGTCTCCGCAGCCACTCTGTGCCAAGCACACCACATGGTGTTGCTGGGTCCTAACACCACCCCGTGTGCAGTATTCAGAGCCCCAGCACTGATGATTCAAGATGCTAAAACTCAGGCTGCCATTACTTGCCCACGGAAGGTGGCTGAGAATGGGCTGAGCTCGATCCTCTGCGCTCCTGTCCTGTTGCCTCATCCCAGGGCTTCCCACCACCGGGACGCGCTCTGGCCTCGCAGGCTGCTAGGCATACCGCTCTGGGAAAAACCCCTCTGCCAGGAGAGGACGTGCTGAGGACATGGGAGGGCATGCCCTGGAGTCGAGAACTTGTTCCCAAGGGATCCCAGGCCCTTGCCACAGTAGCTCCAGTGTTGCCAGCACCCCGTAGGTGGCCCCAGGACCTCCGGCCCCAAACCGAGAACAGTCAGCACTCTGGAGTGCCGTGCAGAATTTCGGCAATGCTACAATGAGCCTCTTTCTGCTCGGACTCCCCCTCCTCCCACCCTGCTCCCCTGGTCCTCCGGCTCCCATTGGCTTCCTTGGGGTGGGGTGGGGGTGTCTGTCGGTAGTCAGCACAGAACAAGAAGTTCATTGGAGGGGAAAGCGGGGTGCAGGGAGCTGCGCTGCACCCCCCCCCCCTCATCCCAGGGCTCTTCTCTGCCCTCAGATATCATCTTCCACCCGTGGAAGAAGGAAGAGAATGGGAACCAGAGCCGAGTGATTCTTTACACCATCACCCTTACCAACCCCCTGGCTCCTAAAACTGCCACTGTCAGGGAGACGCAGGTGGGCAGAGAGAGGGCCCGGCCTGTGGGAATGGGCTGGGAGTGGAGGACGAGGGCCGGGTGGGAGGATGTCGTCTCTGGGTGGGGCTGTGGTTTAACACGGAGGGGGCAGCATCCCACCAGCTCCGATGGCACCTTCGGCCCTGGCCCAGCATCTGCCACTCTGGAGCTGCAGGTGGCGTGGGGAGATGGGAGAGGGCGTGCTTCCTGCCCTGCTTCTCTTCCATCTGGGCCAGTGGACCTTTCCTCCCCACAGACCATGTACAAGGCGAGCCAGGAGAGCGAGTGTTACGTGATCGACGCAGAAGTCCTCACGCACGACGTGCCCTACCACGACTACTTCTACACCATCAATCGCTACACGCTCACCCGCGTGGCACGGAACAAGAGTCGACTCAGGTGCAGTGTGCAGGGGCCCGAGTGGGTTCAGATGGGGTCTTCCCCTTAGACATTTGCTCCTGACGGAGAGGGAGGGACGTGGGCATTGGCCTGGTGACTCGATTCTCCCTTCTGTCTGAAGCCTTCGAGGCTCCCGCCACCCCATCCACCAGGTGTCCCCTAACAACTCTGCAGTCCACAGTAAGACCTGTGTCACCACCTCTACTTGCTGGTTGTCTGTGCTTTATACAGTCCTGTGTGGGGCCTCAGCTACATTCACTGGAGTCTTTCGAATGACCCGAAGGTGGCTTGATCTTCATTGTTCACATCTGTGACTTTTCCAAGAGTCATAAACACGAGCCTGTGCTCATTCTCCCAGCGGGCGCGGGTGTGATTTCCTGTTCGTCTCCTCTGTTGGACAGTGAGCCCCTGGGAGCAGGAATCCCAGGCCACCACCAGCACTGGGCCTGTGCATGTCACAGTCCAGAAAGTGTTGTTCGAATGAGTAATTAGTTCTGGGCACTGTGACTTATGCTGGGGATTGAACCCCGGGGGCATTTGACCTCTGAATTATACTACTAGCCCTTCTTTTTTATTTTGAAACAAGGCCTGGCACGGTTTGTGAGGGTCTCTCTAAATTGCTGAGGCTGCCCTCATACCTGCAATCCTCCTTTTTTAACCTCCCAAGTACTGAGATTATAGGTGTGCACCACCACACAGGCCTTAGACATTGACATTTTAAAAAGCGTGTAGTCTAACTGAAAAATCAAGACACATGCCCATTTGAAAATCATCAGATTGTAGCTGGGGATGGTGGCGCATGCTTATAATCCCAGTACTTGGGAGGCTGAGACAGGAGGATCTGTGTTCTTGGCCAGCCTCAGCTACTTAGTGAGGCCCTCTGCAACTTAGTAAGACCCGGTTTCAAAATAAAGAATACAAAAATAGGACTGGGGATGTAGCTCAGAGGTAGAATGCCCCTGGGTTCAATCCCCAGTACCACAAAAAAAAAAAAAAAAGAGAGAGAGAGAGAAAATCATCCGATTGTGTGCTCGTATCACAGAGCACGTTCTTTTGGTTGTAAGGAGCCAGAAGCTCTTTCATGTAGTTTATATGAAGTAGGAGTTTAGTGAAAAAGTCCACTGAGCTCGCTTGGAGTCAGGAAGCGTCGAGCACCTGAACTCAAGAAGAGCCTGCATTTTTCTCATCCTCTTGGATTTTGTTTTTGTGTTCATTTTTCTAGGGAGCGGGGAGGGGCGTTTTGTGCTTCCCTGCGAGCATGAATTCTTCCTTCCACCTTCCTTCTCCTTCTCCCACCATCCACCTCTTTTCTGTTCCCCCGATCCTTTGCCCTCAGTGTCCCCTCCCTCCCTCCCTTCCTGTTCTGGGGATTGAATCCAGAGGCATTCTTTATTTTAAAACAGGCTCTCGCTAAGTTGTTGAGTCTGGTCTAAAACCTGCAATCCTCCTGTCTCAGCCTCCCAAGTACTGGGATTGCAGGCGTGCCCACCGTGGCCAGCTTTCCTCAGCTGAGATGAGGATGAATCCGCTAGCTCCTGCTGAGCTCAGAGCGTGGTCAGGGAGGTCAGACGACACAGTGAGAAGCTGCCTCAGCCTTACACGTGAATTCCTCTTTTTCCAGCAGACGAGGGCTCTGACCTTGTTTCTGGTTCCTTCCTCAGGGTCTCCACAGAGCTGCGCTATCGAAAACAGCCGTGGGGGTTAGTGAAAACCTTCATCGAGAAGAACTTCTGGAGTGGGCTGGAGGACTACTTCCGCCACTTAGGTGGGTGCCGCCATGGCCGCTGCTGGTTGAGCTGCAGGAGCTGTGTGACCTGCACAGCTGCCGCCACTCGGGGCAGTGGGGGACATGGAGGACGGGGGCAGTGAACTGCCTCATGGGGTCCTGCGTCTGCCTCTAAATGGAAGCCAAGTTTGGCATGAATGTGGATATATGCATTTTTCAAGAGACTATGTCTATAATTTTATGAGCTCATTAAGGGATCTGTAATGTCACCTCTGATCTAGTGACACGGTGGTAATGGGGTTATGAGGAGGCTCTGTGAATGCTTCCATGTAGGAAGTGTGTGACACACCCCACACCGCACACGAGGGTGCAGAGGGTGGGAACGTTGGCTCTGTACGACGTGGAGTGGCCAAGAGTAGGGTCTGGGCAGGGCTGCATCCCTGCAGGTCATCTGCCCGCCCCACCAGCTTCTCAGGGTACAGTATGGGAAATGGTTCCCAGAGGGAGCTCCTTCGGGAGACCAGCATGCTGGGCTGGAGGTATGGAAGATGGTCTCTCTTGTGGCCCTTTGTCTCCGTTAGAGAGTGAACTCACCAAAACAGAGAATACCTACCTGGCTGAGATGCACAGACAGTCTCCCAAGGAGAAGACCAGCAAGCCCGCGACCGTGCGGCGGAGGAAACGTCCCCATGCCCACCTGCGGGTGCCTCACCTGGAAGAGGTGATGAGCCCCGTCACCACACCCACGGATGAAGATGTGGGCCACAGGATCAAGCACGTGGCAGGTGTGTGGCAGGTGGGGTGGCCTGGGGCTTTGCGTGGGGACGCATGCTCACGCCAAGGGACACGAAAGGATGCTGCTTTTGCACCTCCGGTGTAATTTGTATATAATTTTAATGTAACTCACTAAATCTGAGGCTCCAGTGGCTCTGCTTCTTTTTGCCAGTTAAGTTCCTCAGCCCCTGCTGAATCTTATATGTACTCTGCTTAACAAAAGTTGCTTTGGGGCCTGTGTCGCCTAAACTCCTTGGCTGCTACCTATGTAGCCTCAAGTATGCAGCTTCCACATTCTTGGGAAATACGCTCAAGAGAAGCTGAAACCCAGACCTCAGAGGTTAACTTACTGCTTTAGCCTGCTTTTCTGTCACTATGACCAAAATACCTGACCTGCAGAGGAGGAAAAGTTTATTTGGACTCAGTTTCAAAGGTGTAGTCAGTCCATTCCAAGGGAGACATCGTGGCAGTGTGACATGTGGCAGAGGACAATAGCTCATCCGATGGCAACTGGAAAGCAGAGAGAGTGACAGGAAGTGACCAGGGACAGATATAGTCCCCAAGGTCACACCGCAGTGACCTGCCTCCTCCTATTGCAGGGCTGGGAATAGCTATCATACCATTGCGACAACAGCATCATGGGTCCTTCCCTGGTGTGTGTCACTTGACCATCGTCCTGTCAGCACCTTGTGGGCCGCGCAGTGACCTCTGTGTTCTCCCACAGGTTCCACACAGACTCGGCATATCCCCGAGGACACACCCAACGGTTTCCACCTGCAGAGCGTGTCCAAGCTGCTGCTAGTTATCAGCTGTGTGTAAGCAACTCCGGTCTCTCTTCCCCCGTACCCCTTGCCTTCCTCTCCTGCCATCTCTCAAAGCATCGCTTTACCCTGTTTTTGTTTTGTTTATTCCTTCTTCTTTGTCCTCTAGTTTTCTCTGTTTGGATCAGTTGCTCAGTCATTTCTCATCCTCTTTGCTTTTTTCCCTTTCTTTTACCCAGAACTTACTGCATACTTCTAGTAAAAAAAAATACTACACAGAGTATCTATGCCTTTCAGAAACTCAGTGTCAATTGGGTGAGAGAAACAGAACACTTAAAATCCCACACGGGGGGATAAATGCTCAGCAAAGCATTTCAGGGGTCCATACGTTCATTTGCAAGACATGTCGTGGTACGAAGCACTAGACGTGTGTGGCCTCACAGAACCCACACTTTGGCAGGGTTGCCAGACAAAATCAATGACTACAGTTCAGGAAAAGTTGTTGTTTATTTTAATGTAGATGATTTATAATTGCTATGACATTATAAAACCATAGGCTCAGTGCCTTGCATTGAACATTACTAAGCAAGGGAAATGGGAAGTCGAAAGAATGAACTCAGCTTGCTACCTGCTCATTCTGTAGCAGAAACAAAGGGCCACAGTAGAGGCCATCTTCCCATACCTCCAACCCAACACGTTGGCCTCCAGAAGGAGCCTGTCTAAGACTCGCCTGTCCAGGACATTCCTAAACCATTTGGAACAGGAAGCAGTTAGTACCACAAAAGATGGCTCTTCTGCTTGGTTCAGCCCACTGCCCAGCATCCTGCCCTTTCCTTGGATGGGGTGGGAGGGACGAGGGTATAGGGTGTAGATAGCACGGTGGGTGGGTAGGAGGTATGACAGCTGCCCAGATGTGGACCCTGCCCACTGCACACCAGGCACGAGACTGTGCTGACTTTAGTTTTGCTTCTACGAGCTCCCCAGCCCTCTCTGGAACATTTTCAAAGAGGCAGATCGGGCACACAGCCTTGGCCTCAGAAACCTGTGGTGGAAGCCCACAAGTGACATGGTCAGGTATGCATTATGGCATTATCACCAGTAGACTGGGGGCACAGAGATGAACTGGGATGAACCGTGGTGATCTGGGAGTGGGTGTCCAACAAGTGGGGGCCTGGAGCGGAGCCGTCCCTGAAGGGGCTCATGAACCATTTGGTTCCATTACGAAGGAAGGTGAGCTGAGATTTGAGGCAAAGTAGATGGTTGAGTTCACGAACCGAAATCTGGAATTCAGTGCAGAATTGTCAGAGAAGACACAGCCAGCTCCACATGTGTCTGAGTGGCCACAGGTGACCCAGGTGGAGGAGCAGGTATTTGTTATGGACTCGGCACTCGGGAGACCAATACAGACCACGGACACAGACTAATTATCCCCAGATCTAAAGCCACGACTGTGAGGGAGATTATCCATGCAGTGCATAGAGTGTGATGGAGGTGGGGCTGAGGAGGACCCTGGGGACTCCTGCAGGAGAAGAGCGATGGAGAAGAGAGGAACGGCCAGGTGTGGGGGTGCATCTAGAGTCCCAGAACCTGGGAAGCTGAGACAGGCAAATCGCAGGTTTGAGACTAGCATTAGCAACTTAGCAAGACTCTTAGCAACCTAATGAGACCCTGTTTCAAAATAAAAAGGGCTGGGAGAGTAGCTCAGAGGTAGAATGTCCCTGGGTTCAATCCCCAGTACCAAAAAACAAATAAATAAAAATAAATAAATAAATGACAAGAAGAAGAATATAACAACATTTTTTTACTAACCTTAACTGACTGTATAACATGAAAATAGTTGCAGAATTCTTCTGACTGTAGCATAAGAATCTGAGAAGTTATTGCAAAATTAAGTACAAAGTTAGCCATACAAACCAGTAAAACTCACATTTAGCAACATCCATTTAACATGATTCATGGCCTTGTTCTGTTAAAACTACTCCTCTGGTATTGGATTTTGGTCAATAGAAAACTACAACCTCAGATCAGTTCTATATTTCAGCTCTCTGCATTTTGACTTAAGTAGACTCCCAGTGTCGATTGGATAGCATGGTGTTCGCTAACTTTGGGGCTTTGTTAGTTTAGGAGAATCAAGGCTTGAAATTCAACACAGTAGGATCCAGTGGCAACAGCCCGCACAGTGTCTGCTGTGGTGCCTTAGCCTCCCACCCCTGCTCTCTGTTTAGACCACTGCCCCGCCTTCACTCACACACACACACACACACACACACACACACACACACACACTCACTCACACACTCGGGGGTGTCCCTTGACATTCCTGAAACACACCCCCAAGTGCAGGTGCGAGGAAGCCTTTCAGCATGTGCTGAAGGCGGCCTGGGCATTCAGATAGCCCAGTGTGCTGACTGGAACACAGGACCACTGAAGTTCAACGTGAGGTTTAAAAGTCCTTGGTGGAGAGCCCAGGGAATAGCCCCAGAGAACAGCTGCCGGTTGAGGGGAGGTGCTCTTCCCTAGGCCAGAAACACAAATGCAAAGTCTATCACCCTCGTGGGCACACGCTGAAATCTAAGGCATAGTCGAAGGCTTTTCTTCCTTGGCTGGTCCTTTTTGCCACCTGCTTATCTGATCTTTCCCTTTTTGTTTCCTCTCTTCCTGTGCGTGTCTGTGCCTCCTCCTTTCATGGTAAGAACCACCCCTGTGGTGAGCTCTCTGTGTGCCAGGGAGGGTAGGTAATCCTGTCCCTAGAGAGAAAATGGGCTCAGAGAAGCTGGGCCACCTGACCAAAAGTTAAGCGATGAGATGGTGAGCCAGGATTTGTACCCAGTTCTGCACATCTCTGGCTCCGCTGTCTACCTCTGCCTTTATCTCTCCATCCCACCAGCTTCTGTCATAAAATGACCTTTAGGCAGCCACTGAAGCTGAGAGCATCTCTGTAACTCCGTTCCCCTCTGGGTCCCCAGCTCTGGGTTACTCCTCCTCCTCCCTATCTCTGGTCAGTTCTGACCTAGACTCTCAGCTGGTCCCCGTGAGCTGCTGGAGGGGCAGGTGCAGCCTCAGAGAAGCCCTGCCAGCACTGTAGGGCCAGTGGGGCGAGCTGGGGGTCCTGCTGGAATTCCTCCTTCAGTTCTGCCTTCAGGTGTGTCCTGACCTTGGGGCAGCAGGAGGAATCTCTCCTCACTTTAGAGCCCGTGAGTGCTCAGAGCCAGTCTACACTGGCTGTCTCCTGCTCCTCCCTCTCTGGGTCTCCTCATCCACTGTGTCTTTGCTTCTAGTATTTCCTCAGTTTAAGTGCAGTTTTCCCTTCCCCCACACTCCTGTTTCTAACCTCTGCCTCCTCCCCATTTTTCCTCCTCGCTCCCATTAGGATTTGTTTCAGGTACTGGCTCTAAGCTTATTCCCGTGCCCCTCACTTTTTGTCCTTTCCACCTTACCTTACCCGTCTTCCCACAGGCACGCAGACCCCGGGTGTCTGTGTCTCCCCTTCTCAATACCTTCACCCCTCGCTCCTGTCCATGGCTCTCCTGTTATATGCTGGCCCCTCCAGATTAGGCCGCCCCCCCTCCTGCCCTCTCTTCCCCTTGTGGCTTCCCTCTGTCTCACTCTTCACTGCAGTGCCTTGGCTGACCCGGCAGGCAGGCCCAGGAGCCTCTGGGGCGGGGGATCCCGGGCCCAGCCCGTCTCATCACCACTCTCTCCCCCGTCTCCCTCCAGTCTGGTGCTGCTGGTCATCCTCAATATGATGCTCTTCTACAAGCTCTGGATGCTGGAGTACACCACGCAGACCCTCACTGCCTGGCAGGGTCTGCGGCTCCAAGAAAGGTAATCCCGCCTGGCCCCCTGCCTCTCCCTTGCCCGCCCAGTGCTGAGCCCTGGCCCCTGCCTCTGCTGGCATGCCCCACTGCCCTTGCCCAGGGGACAGAAAAGCTGTCCTAGTTTCCATCCACTTGGGCCGGGGGACACTGGGGACCCAGGGGCAGCGAGCAGAGGACAAAGCATGTGATGTGACTCTCTGTCCTTTAGGGGTCTGGGAGCGCAGGACAGTCCGCTGAGCATAACTCCAGCTGCTGGGGTGCCCCCTCTTCTACCCCACAGGTTACCCCAGTCTCAGACAGAATGGGCCCAGCTCTTAGAGTCCCAACAAAAGTACCACGATACCGAGCTCCAAAAGTGGAGGGAGATCATCAAATCCTCGGTGATGCTGCTTGACCAGGTGAGGCCCCTCGGTGTCACCACTGTCCCAGTCCTGAGGAGCCCCTTCCTTGTTCTCTGAGGCATGTCTCTGTCTCCAGCTTCTCAGTGTCCTCCCATTCACTCGTTTGCAAAACCATACACTGCTCTCATTTTGAAACCATTCCTGAATGGGCTGTTAGAAACACAGGTGCATGCCCCCAAATAATAATAATAATAAAATAATGCTTTGATTTTTACAGCAAGAAAGCTGTAGGTTAGATGGAAGGAGAACTTTTTTGTGAAACCTGTAGCCATCAAACAGCCAATGAAACAGAGAACTCACCTTTCACAGAACTTTGTCTTATAAGAAGACATATCTGTCTGTTTTCTTTTGATGAACACCCTCCCCAGCTTAGAGGTACCCAACCTCCAGCATGCTGCTGTCCTCAGAGGCACCTGACTGAGATAACTGCAGCTGCCTGTTTTCCTCCAAAAGCCTAAGTCCAGCTATTGAAGAAAATCATCCAGGGACAGAAGTCAGGAATTAGCTTAGTTTCCTCACAAGGAAAGAACTTCCTTCTTCCCTCCAGAAAAATTTGCTTTGTTTTAAAATGTGCCCCCATGCGGTTGCCAAGACCGCAGGAAGTACCTTTGCAGTGTAAAGGAATTGGGATGATAATCCACCCAGAATTTGTCCTGCTCTGCTGCAGTTTCTATACCCAAACAGGTGTCATTCTGCTTTGTGGTCAGCTAGACCTGAGATGGAACCCCAACTTTGCCGCTAACTAGTTATATGACCTTGAGCCAGAGATTTAATGTGAGCGAGCTCCAGTGTAGTCGTTTATAAAACAGGAATTGTGACTGTAGCTCCATGGAGTGGCGGTCAGCCTCTGATGGCCTGCGAAGATGCTGATTTAACCACGAGCGTCATTTCCCCTTCATGGTGTCACTTTGGGTTCTAAATTAAGGAGAGAGGTCAAGATCTAGCTCAGTGTTTAGAGTATGGTGTGTAGCTGTGCAGCCATGTTTTGTTTTTTGGTACTAGGGAATTGAACCCAGGGGCATTCGACCTCTGAGCTACACTCCCAGCTCCTTTTATTTTTTATTTTGAAAATGGGCTAAATTGCTGAGGGTCTTGTTAAATTGCTGAGACTGGTCTCAAACTTTCAATCCTCCTGTCTCAGCCTCTCATGTACTGGGATTATAGGCATGCACCATCATGCCTGGCAAGGAATTAAATTTTTGAGTCACCCAACAAAAACTAGGGATTGAACCCAAGGGCAGTCTACCTCCAGGCTATACCATCCCTTTTTCTTCTTTTGTTTTGAGACAGAGTCTCACTAGGTTGCTGAGGGTCTTGCTAAGTTGCTGAAGCTGGACTCGAACCTGCAATCCTCCTGACTCAGCCTGCCAAATGCTGGGATTATAGGCTTGTGCCACTGCTCCTGACAAGGAAGTAAATTTTTGAGTCATCCATCAAAAGCAGACTCCTATGTATTAATGGAATGAGCTGCTTCCGAGGACTGAGATTCTAACACTACAAGTGTTTAAGAATCACAAGGTGATAAGGAACTTTTGAATTAAACGGGAGGCAATTTGGAACAGATGCCTCAGAGTCTCTTCTCACTCTAGAATTCTCTATTTTTATTTTTAATGGCCTCAATACTGGGGATGTAACCCAGGGCCTCACGCACGCTGTTTTGTTTAATTCCCTTTAACTTTTAAAAGAACAGTAGTGGGCCTCTTATTCCTGTTAAGCAGAGGATAAGAAGGAAAGAAAATCACAGATTAGGCAGAGAGAACAGACATTCCCAAAGTTCATAACTGTTTACAGGAGAGGTCATCTTGTGTTTTAATGGAGCCGCTTACTCAGAGACATACATTAATGTACTGTAGTGCAGTGGCCACCTTTTGATTCTCCCACTGGAGCTGCCCCATTTAGACGCTATCCCATGATCTGAAAATGTTAATTCACTGATGTTTGTACCAGCAAAGAGCCTGTAGCTCTCTGCTTGGTCATCCCGGGTACATCCAGGAAAGACGAGACACAGTTCAGCCCAACAACCACAAACCAAAATGAAGAATGCAGCACATGAGAAAGACAGCTGAGCCAGGGGAAGCTCGATGTGTTCTCGCCTTTCCAGATGGGTGAGATTGGAGTAGGCAGAAGTGGAAAGATTCCCAGGCTGGCAGAACAGTGTGGCAAAATGTCCAAAAACAGGCAGACAGAATATTCAGGATCAATGGGGAAATCAAATTGAGTGAATGGAAGGCCAAGTACATGAAATCTAATGTGGCTCCTCACGGCCATAGAACGCTTACGGAAAATTCTTCACTCACTCCCTAGTGGGTGGGTCTCAAACCACCACGACCAGCAAGCCTTGCTCGAGGGGTTCCTGGTGCTGGACTGGCCATCTGTCTAAGGCTCTGCTTCCTCAGTTGATATTCTCAACATTGTGATCTCCGCACCTGACAACCACAGGGTTAGAGAAGGAAGGTTTAATTGCTTACGGTTCTGAAGAGTGCAGTTCGTGTATATATAGACTATTTTATGCTGCTGCCAAGCTGGAGCTGGGGCTACAGGTCCTCAGAGCATGCTGGTGGGGAGCAGAGAGAGAGGAGAAGGGGGCGGGGGACACACACAGTCCCCAGTGCCACACTCCCCGGGATCCACCTCCTAGCCTGGCTGCCTCCTGAACACGAGGTCCAAGGAGGGACACTTTACTTCTGAGCCAGGACCCTACCCTGGCCTTGGAGCCCCACTCTCGTAGCTCTGTGGCAGGTGCTGCTGCTGTGTGGAGAAGCCCACTGAGAGCACCGACCCGGGTCTGGGCCGGGGTTTCCTGTCTTGCAGATGAAGGACTCCCTCATCAACCTTCAGAATGGCATCAGGTCCCGGGACTACACATCCGAAAGTGAAGAGAAGAGGAGCCGTTATCACTGAGAAGGCAGGAGCAGGGGTGGCTGCCAGAGGCCTGTGCAATACATGTACATAGACCCTATAAATATATATAAATATATATATATACAGAATATAAATATATATATTATATACAGATTTTAAAAAGAGATAATGCCTATGTACCAGGGAGAAGGAGCGGGACCTCCCGCCCCCTGTGACGGCTGGAGCAGCGTTTTCCCTCGGTGGAGGGGCTGAGGAGGGCAGGGACCACCTCTGAGCACCGCCCTCCCCTGAGCCTCCTCCTCCTGCCCTCTGTTCCTCACTCCTTCCCTTGCTGGCCATTCTTGGCTCTTAGAAGGGAAACGTGGCTGAGCCAAAGTTATGCCGCAAAGACCCTCGGGTCTTGAAGTCTTAGGGGGCATTGCTTAAGGTGCTTCATCCCCTACTCCCCTTTTGATTTATCTCCCAAATAAAAGAGAATCTGTTCTTCCCTATCCCATGCTTCCCCAGGTGTTCTCTTGGACACAGCAGCCTCAAGGGCAGGAGCCCAATCTGAACTGTCCCAAGGGGGCCGTTGGTATGGAGCCAGGCGCAGGGGACTGGGGAAGGCTGGCAAGGCCACATTTGAGGGACTGGGCTTTGGAGCCACGGGCTTCTAAGAGCTCACTCTCTGAAGGGTTTTCTCCTCGGTCACCCCTGCACCTTGCTCTGACCTGTGAAGGGCATGGACCCAATAAGGGCTGGGAATTTTCCAATTCTCCCACCCCCTTTCTCTCTGGTCTTCTCCCAGGCTGGATCTGGGTGAAGTGTCACTTTTTAGTGCCTAAAGTCCTACTGTTTCTCTGTGCCCTAAGAGCACGTTGTTTATTAGCCAGGGTGGAGCATTTCTGACCTTGTTAAACCCCTTGGAGTGCTTATAAACAGGTCAGGTCTGTGGCTCTAACACTTTCACTTGGAGCTGTGAGTGTGATTTCTGTGGCAAATCAGGGTGTTTAGGCCCTCTAGGGTTTGAGAGAGAGGTTACCCCGGCAATGTATGGATTGTAGGGTTTGTCCCAGAATGCCATGTGAGTAGAGAGCACCAGTAGCCAAGCCACCCGGTGAGTCACCAACCTCATTTACTCTTGGTGAAGAACCAACTTTAGCCAATGGAGACAACTGTCTAAGACACAGCACACAGAAGAACATCTAAGCCATGTGGAGCCGAGGCCTTGGCACAGGTGCACGTGATTGGGCAGGAAAGGCCAGGTGGAATCTCTGCCCCAACGAGGCAGAGTTTCTCAGATTTGGGAGTGGGGTTTCTGGTGTGTGTGTGTGTGTGTGTGTGTGTGTGTGTGTGTGTGTGTGTGTAAATCCTTCCCTGGCCCTAGAGAGGCATGAGATAATTAGGTAGTAGGAAGAAGATGGTGGTTCAGGAGCATGAGCCAGGCAGGGCCTTTCTGGAGCTGCCCACGAGGACCTGTACTTTTTTTTATCTGATCTCATGGGGCCCTTCTGGGCACACTCATCATCCTTCATGCACACTGACTGCTGTTTCTCCATACAATGACCCAGGGAGTCCTTGGTCAGTTAAGATCACAGCCAATTTGGCAAGGAGAGTTCTCCCAGCTTGCTGCTGCTTCTCCTTGGCTTGTTGACTCAGGAGCAAAAGGAACTCCAGAACCCCAGGTGTCCCAGAACTTCAGCACAATGGGAGATTTTATCAGTGACCTAAGTTATATTCTTTTCATACAATGGCCTGAATATCCCATTTTGATAATCGAAGAAAAGCTTTTGAATATCAAGAATCAGTCCTTGGTATTTCCTTAAGGGTACAATCAGAAAACAGAAGGCTGCATGCCTAGGTTTTCCTTCGAGGCAGGAGGGTGAGAAGCTCTGGGACTCATCTAGCCGTGACATCCCTCCTCTAGGAGGTCAGAGGTGAGGAAGTACGTCCGGTGACATCTTTGTACAGTGTGCATCTGCCTACAGACCATGGGGCACCTCTCAGTTCTTGTTTAGGATTTTGTGGAAGAGACACTGGAGAGGGTCAAGCCCCTTGAACCCTAACCCTAAGAATGAGGAATGGTGTGGACCAGTAGAAACTTGCCCTGGTGGGGTAGATAGAAGCCCACGTTATTCCCAGGAACGTTGGAAAGCAATAATTGTAAACTCTCAGATCTATTCCATATACAGTTATTAAGTTCTTTAGTTGTTAAAGGTGGCATGGGCCTGTTAGGATGACTTTAAAGGGGTCCATTGCTGGGCGTAGAGTGGCTGAAGCAGATCTGGCCAGAGTTGTACTGCTGTCACGTTACCTCTCAGGACCATTCAAGGGAGAAGTAGGCAAGAGGGAGGGGGCACTTAGGTCGTCTGAAAAACTCTCCTGTTTTCTGATGATTTGAACCCAGAAGACAATGGGTACATGTAGGGAATGTGCCCTCAGAGTCATGGATCTCTTGCGAGTCCTCTGTTCTAATAATTGTTTTGGGTTTTAAACCAAGAAAAATCCAACAACTCTCTTCATTCCCAAACAAAATTTTTTACCCCCTTGATCAGTGACTTGTGAAAGAGAAGAGAGCTCACCCTTTCAGAGGCGTCTGGGAGTGAAACACATACCTGGCATTGACTTCCTGGCCAGTAGCTTGGCAAGTAGCTGTCTGCAAGAGATCATCACGGCCTCCACTTCTTGTGTCACTTCTTCCAACCTATGCATTTTTGTTTATTTTGTTTTTTGTGGGCTCACACAGAAGTCTTCTCATGATGAAACATTTGAGAGCTTGCACTGAATTTGAAAGCATTTGCAGTTTCTGACCAGGTGAAACACAGCTACAGGGTCCCAACTTCCACCCCACCTTCCTATGGACCTGAGAAGATTGACCTCAGAGAGGCCAGTCCCATCTTCCACTCCCCCCTTCGGAATTCACCTCTTTGGGGCTAGGGGACAACATCCCGAGCCAGCAAGATCAATGACTTGACACTCTAAATGATGAAAGAACTGGACAGGGAGTCCAGCATCCTGGGCCAGCGTCTTGTTTCTATCATTGACTTGATCTGTGACCTTGGGCAAGTCCCTCTTATCAGTGAGCTTCAGTATCCCATAATGAGGGGGCTGGGGTAGTTATCTCTCAGGCTGTCTTTAGCTTTGGCCTTGACTTGAAGATTAGACCAGTAGCAAGATTGGGCTTTCTCAGACTTGGAAGGTGCCCTGCCAGAAGGTAAGGAATGGTTTTCTGTGTAGAACTGCTCTGGTATTTAATAGACAATAAGGCAATGCATGGGTTCTTGAGAAACCCCGTATACCCAAATTTTGTTCTTCAGGGCTAGGAGGGATAGGGAGGCCCACTAGCAGAGAGAGTGTCACTCTGTATTAACTTAGGAGGGTGTTTCTTCCTTCTTTGTCTTAGTTTTAGTTTGGGAAGGGAACTTCCTTCGGACTTTCTCTAAGCTAGGAGGAGGAGGAGGGCAAGAAGAGCACCATCCTAAACCGAGCCCACCTTCCATCTCTAGGCACTGTGAAGCCTTTCATCTCTCCATTCTTCCCATTGACAGAGGACACGGGGAGAGAAGCCATTTCCAGGTCTAGCATTTTTCTTTGGCACAACCAAAACCGTGTTGGGGTTGGATGAAGTATGAGGCTTTGTCTAAAACTTGGGGCACCGGCACGTAAGAACCTGGAATTACAGTAAGTGAGGAGGACCAAGAGACCTCAAGAGAAGTGCTTTGCCAGAAGTGGGTTTTCTCTGTGTCCCTAATCCACCTCTGTTTGGACTGTACCTACTACCATCACAAGCAGCATCTCTAGGCTGAGATCTTGGAGAAGTGACTAGGGGAAGAGTCTTTCTGGATTGTTTGTGGTCCTAGAGGGTCTTTCTGTGCCATACCAAGCCACGTTTTTATCTCTGCAGGGTGTTCAAATCCAGTCTGCTCCTGCTAGGACCCCCAAGAGAAATAGCACTCTTCCAGGTGTCAGGGCTGTGGTCTCCTCCCTCTACCACCAAGCTCTCCCTACCCCCACCTCTCCCCCATCTCTAGGCTGTGGGACAATCATTCTGTTCACCCCTGACATCCTTGACTCTCATCCCCAAACTCCAGCAGGCTGGCCCCACTCCCTCCCTCCTCTATATCTTCTTCCAGAAGATAAATTTGGAGTCTGAGAGGAGTGCTTTCTTTCTAGAAGGCCCTCTTTCAACCCCTGCTTGCTTCATGTGGAGCAGGAATTTGCACATGGTGTAGAGAGCTCCCCTTCCCACCTCTCTGCCCAGCCTCGTTACCTCACTCCTGCTCCGGCCATCGCTGTGACCGGCCCAGCCAGCTCCCCATTTGGATGTTCCGTGGGACAGCGCAGGGGTCTTGGGACTCAAGGTCCTCAGCAGGCCCAGGAGCCCAGATTGGAACCATGGCTGCTGGCAAGAAGCTTGCCTGCTGAGATTCGCTGATGCCAGACGGTCTCCCCACAGACGAAGGCTGGAAGGACATGTCATCTCTGCCTCTTTGCCCTCCCTGCTTCACTCGGTACAATAAGACATTGTGGAAGCAAAATGGTGGCCTACGCTCCAGGCAGGACCGCTGGCTCTGTCTGGGGACTTGGCTCCGGGTTCGGGTGCCATGCGCAGAGTTTGCACAGTCAAAGCAACCATTTTCGCCAACAAGAATGTGTGTGGCTCCCACATTTCCCTAGCCTGCACTCTAGGGCCAGACCACTCTCTGCACGGACCAGACCATCTTCCCAAACCCATGGTGCTTTTTCCCCTACTCAACGTAGACTCCAAGGTGGGAGGGAAGGATCAGAGGCCACAGTGGCCCCTGGACAATCCTGACGTGGGCGGAGTGGGGGAGGCAGAGGGAGCAGCCCCGACACTTGCACTGGGCCATACATGGGAAAGAACCCGGGCTGACTGCAGTCGAGTTGTCTGGCCATCTGTGTTTGGATCTGTAACTGTACTTTGCCTGGCGCTGTGCGCAAGGTCGGAAAACTTACCGCTAGCACCTAGAAACATACAAGGCTCCCCAGCCAAATCTTAATGTAAAGTAGCTAGAGCCATGGAAGTACAGTATGAATTAAAAGAAAAAAGTATTGAATTACAAGTAATAAATGGTGTGCGTGTTTATTGCTCCATCCACCAGTGCTCCTCACCCCAAATGTTTCTGGTCTCCCCAGTTAGGCGCACAGCAAGTCCTGGAGGCGAGTGTGCCGGCGTGCAGCAGCACACAGCAGCCCTCCCTCGTGGGGCAGGAGTGGAATGATGAGCTCTGGAATCAGACCTGAGTACAAATTACAGCATCACTGTTCTTTTTTAAGTTTTTATTGGTGCATTGTAATTGTACATGATAGGAGATTCATAGTGATACATTCACATATGCACGTAATATTATTAGGTCTGACTCCTTCCCTAGACCTGCTCTTTCCCTCCCCTTGTCCCTTTCCACTACTCTGCTGGTCTCCCTTTTATTTTCACAAAGTCTTTTTTCGTTCCTTTTTTTCTGTCTAGCTTCCACATATGAGAGAAAGTAGCAGCATGACTATTAACCAGCAGTGCAGCCTCGGACCCACTTACCACCCCACAGCTCATTGGTTTAGAATCTCCGTCCCCAGATTCTCATTGTTTGCTTGTTTATTTTTGTGGGGGACTAAGGGTTGAACCCAGAGGGGTTCTACCACTGAGCTATACCTCCAGCCCTTTTTATTTGTTTTGTTTTTTTGAAACAGAGCCTCACTAAGTTGCTGAGGCTGGCTGTGAACCTGCGATCCTCCTGTCTCATACTCCCAAGTACTGGGATTACACGCAGTTTCTTGTACTTTTCCATTTTTGTCATCTTGGCGTGTATAGGAAAGTGGCTGCGGTGAGCCTGTGTTGTCTCATTGGTCTGTGCTGCCCGCAGAGGTAGGGTGGAGAGCCAGTTTGGCCCCTCCATAACATCTTCCATGTGGTTAGCGCCACCTGGCTAGGAAACTTGTTTGATGCTAGATGAAAACGTGAATTCCTCTTGTATTATTATTATTATTATTATTATTATTATTATTATTATTACTATTATTATTTTACTGGGATATAGGGCAAAGGAGAAGGGAAATGCTAGATCACACATATAGCATATGTTTAATTCTAGGATGTCAGATGTGTTTTACACTCTCAGGGCATGTCCAACAGGTTGGGGAAGGAATCAGATTGAGGTGCTAAGCAGAAGTCATAGTCTAGTTAGCAGATGCACGAAGTAAGGTAGAGTGAAACCAGACCTGGTGGGTTTAGACACACTTTATTAACAGTAATAGGGAGTTCACACTACAAACAGGCATCAGGTTTTCAAGAGCTCGGGTGGTCAGGAACAACTTCTAGAGTTCAGAAAAAAGACTGGCTGTGGAGAAATCAAGAAGATGCAATAGGAAGGCGATGATATGGAGGAACAGTTCCATCCATCCTGGGACTAGGTGTTTGCTAGTTGCATTTGGTGGCATTTCACAAAACTACAAGCACACTTCCCTTGGCAGCCTCGCTCCCCACCACAGGTACTGCTCAGCAGACACGGCTCAGACCCAGTTGTGACACAGGGAGACAGGACAGGGCAGTGTGCCTCTGCAGTTCAGCTGCCTCGTGATCTGCAACTCAGATCGCTTATCTACCCCATCCTTCTATAAGCTGGGTAGGAGGAAGCGGGCTGAACCAAGCAGGAGACATCTGCCATGTCAACTTTTAGAGATTAAGACTTAGATGATGTTGTTTTTCAAACCTAAGGTCATGGGGCTCCTTAAGGGTCTAGGCCAGTGCCTAACAGAGTGGGTGCTGAAAGATATGCAGTAAATGAATATCAGATGGAGCAGGCACACTAAGTACTATTTGGATACACTTGCAGTGAGTAGGTAAATTCAGAGTTAGGGCTTTCTCACAAAAGAAGCTGAGAGGGAGATGTTTTCCCCATTCCCGCCCCTCTCCACTTCCGTGTAAAACTGGAAAAGGGGAACAAAAATATATTTGAGCTGTGTCTAGCTCTTTTTGCAATTTGTAATCACACAGCCTCTTTGCTCTGATTTATGTAAAGTGAATTCACAGTTTTTGAGAAAGACATTTTGCTTTTGTTTATTTGAGTTTTCACTGTGTTGCCCAGGCTGACCTCAAACTCATAGGTTCAAGTGATGCTTCTGCCTCAGCCTCCTCAGAAGCTGGGGCCACAGGCGTGCTCTGCTGCACCCTGCTTGTATTTTGCTTTTTGATGTAGGAGTTCCTGGAGGAGAGGAGGGAATTGCTGCCTCCTTCTCTTACCTATTCACTGCTCTCGACATGTCCCAGTATGACCCTGTTTTGAAAATGTCCTTTATCCATCATACTTCTAGCTTGACATCTAAGGAGAAACCAGAAACTCCGAAGAAGTCCAATGTGCAGATGCTTGGGAATGGGGGAAGCAGTCTACCTAGTGAACAGTTAACGCTGTTAGCTAGACTGTGAAAGTGAAGCTGGGATAGGGACAGGTGCCGGCTTCCAAGGATTTCCACACAGGGGTTGGGACTTTGGAACGAGACTGAGCTGAGAGTAAAGGGTAAGGTGAGCAGCCAACTTCATAGCTGTTAAACAGTAAGGAAGGGAAAATTAGACCCAGCCTAGCTTGACCTTTAGTGAACTGTGTTATTGAGGAACAGTCATGGGGAATGTCCAGCACCAAGACAACAGATGGGGTTTCTAAAGTGTTCTAGCCCTTGAGAACTCTTCTAAGCCCTTTAACAAGCAATGACATGCCAGGTAGAGCTCCCAGAGCTACACACATTGAGTCTGGATCTTGTATAGGAATATGAGGAGAGACACAGAAGTTGGTGGAGATATTAAGTAGGCTGGTGATTGTGGATTTATAGTCATGATCAAGTCTCCCAGGAAGGAGTTCAGATGCAATTCTGGAGAAATAATGATACACAAACCAACTCAAAAGACAGGATAGGATGGGAGAAGCAGGACATTGCAATTAGGACTGAGAGAAGATGGTGAACCTCAGGACAAGCAAGGGCGGCAGAGCTGGATGGAAGTTAGGAAATAAGAGAAGAAAGGAATCAGCTATGATGACAGTGGGAAGAGAACTGGGATAGGAGTCAGAAGATCCAGATTCTAGCTTTCCACTGATCAACTAGGCGACATGATGATTTAGGAAAAGATGCTACTTAACATAGAGAACCTATTTCTTCATCAGTAATACTGACATCTACCTCACTGGACCAGTTGTAGAGAAGAAATGAAGTAACAAGTGAAAATGATTTTGTGAAACATATAGCTTGCTCTTCCTTTCCCTTCCCTTCTTCTCCTTCCTCTTCCCTTTCCCCTTCTTATACTGGGAATTAAAGCTACATTCCCAGCCCTTTTTATTTTGAAACAGGGTCTGTCTTGCTAAGGAGAATCTGTGATCCTCCTGTTTCAGCCTCCCAAGTACTGGGATCACAAGCATGTGCCATCATGCCCAGCACAAGCCATATAGTTTAATTAAAGTATAAAGAAGAGTTGAGAAGTTCAAAAATGGAACAGAAGAGAAGGTAATGTATAAAGAATAAATGATTGGTACCATTCAACTGCATTAAAAATGACTCAGGAAACATGTAAGGTTGAGTACTTAAAAAAAAAAAAAAACAGAGGAAAAGACAATCATGCATCCTCCTTGGTTAAAAGTGAACTGTCTAGTCCACTGGAGCCAGGGGGATGGGTGAGGAGGGGAACAGCTTGCTACTGCAAGCTCTGGTGTCAATCAGCCTTGTAGCTGGGTACACCTCCCACGACTTCAAGCCTGTTTTCCTAACTCCTGAGAAAGAAAAATGGTCTATAATATCTACCTTATTTCAAAAAAATGGTATGGAAAATTCAATAAGGGTCTCAGATACATTTCCCCAGACCCAAGGGCCATCCCTTTCATGGAATCCTAGTCACTTTCATCTTACAACCCAGAAAGCCTCCTTCCCCTCTCTTCTCACTAGGCGCTGAAGGATGCCAGTCACTAAATTAAAATGAGAATGAAATACTGAGTAAAATTTTTCCCAGTTTCTCTGCTCTCTAAAAATCAAGGGTGAAAAAAACCCTCCCCAAACACCTAAACAGTATAGATTCAGAGGTGAGGTATGTGGAAGTCCCATTTTCCCCCTATTACTCAGCTCATCATTTATGTCAGACTAAAAAACTTTTTTTTTTTTTTTTTTTTTTTTGGTACTGGGGATTGATCCCAAAGGCATTCTGCCTCTGAGCCACACCCCCAGTCCTATTTTATTATTATTATTTTTTATTTTGAAACAAGGTCTCACTAAGTTGCTGAGGGTCTTGCTAAGTTGCGGAGAATGGCCTCAAATCTGTGATTCTACTTTCTCAACCTCCCAAGTACTGGAGTTACAGGCAGGCACCACCACACCCAGCTTAAAAATCCTATTTCTTAGTTTGAATATCATTCTCAGATGAAATCTCCTGGAGGATATATCGGATTCACACATTTTACCTAGGACGTTCTTCGAGTCCATCTCATTCCTTTTCTCTGCTTCCTTGGCCAGTTTCTAGTTCCCCTAATCTGTCATCACCCACCAGACTGACCATCCACCCAACACCTGTGCTTGTGCAAAAGGAGTAGTTGTGGCCAAACTCAGTGTCAAAGCCTTTCAGAAACAAAATGATCCGTCCTGGGGAATGTGAACTGGACAGCACCCAAAGCTTATCTCTGCTCCAGTTTATCCTCTTAAACTTCTTACTCAGTTGAGCCCTGCATGGGCCTCAGACGCCACCTGTCAAATTAGGAATAATCTAATCCATACATCAGGAGAGAAAGAACTTAGAAATTTCAGTTCCAATGCCCAGGCGATGTGCACCCAGGAAGGGCACGCATACATACCCAATAAACTCAGGAATATGTCATGGTATTTTTTTTTTAAGAACCACCTAAATTGCTCTTGGTCCCTCCCAAGTCTCTTGTGCTTGGCTTCTTGGAAGGTCCAGGTCCTTAGAGAGCATTTTAGTCTGTGTTTCAGGATTTTTAATCCCTGGAGAACCAAGAGAGGCATGCTTCTCTCTGATGCTCTAGCCAAGTGGGCCACAAACTTGAAAAGGTGGCTTTAAAGAGTCCAAGTGCACCATAGGCTTTTGCTTTAACCCCAGCCAACGGCTCCTCCCCTCCAGTAAGGTAACTGTTTTCTTACAGCAATGGCAGACGAGCCAAATCCAGCCAGAGAGGGGCAGAAGAGGAAAGGCTACCTTGAGCACTTGTGCAAAGTCATTCGGAGCACAGGGGAGAAATCCAGGTGGCATGGGAGCTGTGGACACTAGGAGAGGGTGGTGTTGAGTTCGTGGAGAAATGTCAGCTCTTCAGTTCTGGCAAAGTCCTATGGTGTGTAGAGTTCTGGGGGAGTCAGGATGCCAGAGGTGAAAGCACAGAGGTGGTTGGCTGGAGGATAAATGGGTAGAAGGATGGATGCAGGAAGGGAATCGATGGGGACCGTGGGGCACCTTGCGGAGGCTGTTGACATCCTGAACCTCAGTGTTCAGGCCACCTACCGATGAGAAAACAGCTCTCTGAGAATTCCCAGCCCAGCCCAAGACACGGACCAAAGGAGGGAGGAGAATTACTTATGTCCCTGTCACCATGGGCGAGGAGGTTAGGTTGTCACAACACTCAGGTCTGATGGACTTGAGACCACACAGAGCTTTGTGGCTTAGCCTCAACTCAAAGAAATACCTTGAGGGTGGGGATGCTGAGCAGAGTAGAAACTGATCTAAGGGACTGACTTGAAGGTGACTTCAGTTGTGGGTGACACAGTCACTGTGCAACCTGCCATGCACACCCGCCCCAGTACTTCACCTTGAATCGGGCCACTTCTATTCCTCCACGGGTACGGCCGAGTTCTCCTTGTTCTCTGAGGGGATGGCAAGGTAGTCAGACCTGCAGAGGACCGAGGAGGAGGAAGACCAGCACGTTAGCGCCCGTGGAGCAGGGCCCAGGAACGAGGTCAGCACGGAACAGCTCTGCATTTCTTCCTGATTGTGTTTCCCGAGACAACACTAGAATGACCCTTCTGAGGGTCAGAAGAATGCATCTCCTCCCATATTTGTACATGAACACTCTTACCAGCGGTGCATCAGTCTCCCATTTATCCACTTGTCTTCAGAATTTCCTATTGTTAGACTGAAATATGGGCCAAACTGAATGGGTATGAAATTTATAGTTTCTTTCATTTTTCAATTCTCTAATAACTGAAGTTGGGCACCTTTTCATACAGTTATAGGCCACTGGGTTTTTCTAAAATTTGTTCTTTTGCTCTTCCGCTTTTTCTTCTAAGATATTTATCTTTTGCCCATTGTTTTTTCTTTGATAGTTACATGTCTTGAAAATTCTTTCTGGACCATCGTTTATAAAGTTTTGTATGGATTTTTGTAATGAACAATTGATTTTTACATAAAATGTAATGAAAATGATCAATTTTTCCTGTTTTGATTTGTGTCTTTTGTATTTTAAGAAATTATCTCTATTCCAATGTAATAACAACGTTCTCTTATATTTCTTTAATAGAATTTTGAAGTTTTAAATTTTACTTTGTCCTCAATTTTACTCAATATTTTTTATTTCCATAAATTTTTTGGGGGGGGTTCCTATTCAAGTCTTTTGCTTTGGGTTCCTTTTTAATTACTTTATTTTTCTTCCCTCTCTCCTTCCCTCCTTGCTTCCTTTCCTTTATTCTTTCTGTTTTCTTCTTTCTTTTTTCTTTCTAATCTGGGGATTGAACACCCGGGGCCTTCTACTACTGAACTATGCCCCAGCTCTTTTTATTTTGAATTAGGGTCTTGCTAAGTTGCTGACTCTCGTCTGGAACCTGTGATGCTCTTGTCTCAGACTTCCAATTACTGAGATTCTGGGTGTGTGCCACCATGTCCAGCTACTGTAACTTTTTTTTTTCCTTTTTTTTTTTTTTTTTTTTTTTTTTTTTTTTTTTTTTTTTTTTTTTTTTTTTTTTTTTTTTTTTTTTTTTTTTTTTTTTTTTTTTTTGTGGTACTGGGGATGGAACCCAGGGACATTCTACCTCTGAGCTACACCTCTAGCTCAATTTTATTCTTTTTTACTTTGAAACAGGGTCTCACTAAGTTGCAGAGAGCCTCACCAAGTTGGTGAGGCTGACTGTGAACCTGAGATCCTCCTGTCTCAGCCTCCCAAGTACTGGGATTACAAGCATGCGTCACTATGCCCGGCTACAATAATAAGCTATTTTAAACAAGCTTATTTCCTATACACCTTATCAGGTCCTTATGTCTCTGAAACCTCTGGAACTTAATCCTGCACTTTTTATTACTTCTGTTACTTATAGCGAATCTTCTGTTACTTATAGTGAATCTTTTCTCCCCACCCCCCGATCCCAACACACTGAGCTACATTATTAAGTTGCTAAGTTGCCCAGATTGGCCTCCACCTTGAAACCCTCCTACCTCAGCCTCCCAAGTAGCTGGGAATACAGAGGCACACCATGATGCCTGGCCTATTTTCTGTGGTAAATTTTAGTTGTGGATTGCTTTATGAAAATCAGATACAGCAGTAATATTCAGAAAGTCCTGCCAGGCCTTGGGTAAGAGTGGGTCCCTTCAGAAGGATTTTTCATTGGTTTTTATATGAAACTCATTGTTATCCCTGGCCCTAGCCAAGGGCTAATTTTTTTTTTATTGAATTTCCCAGCTTAAGAGTTTCCTTGATTATGTGGGTAATATCAATTTAAGCCCCATACATTGTGCAAGCAAATAGACTTTTGGTTACTAATTCTCAAGATTTTTTTTTCATTCTTTCTTCCTACCTGGAGTCAGGCTAACATGGGTAAGTCTCCTTGGATTTTCCAAGGGCAAGTGGGATGGTTATTTTCTAGTCTGCTCTTCGCCTGAGTGGTAGCCCTCTGGGGATTCTGGCTCAGCTGGGGGCCTTCCTTCCAACTCATTTCCTTGTGTGGACCTACTTGTAGATACTTCCTGTCCAAGCATAGGCACTTCCTGTCTAACCATGAATACTTCCTGTCTAAGCATAGGCACTTCCTGTCTAACCATGAATACTTCCTGTCTAAGCCTAGGTACTTCTGTCCAAGTACTAAAAGCCAAGTAAGTCACCAGGAATTATAACCTTCCTCAGCATAACACTTCTTTATATCCTCCTGTATGGTCAGTTGTAATTTTTTTATTTCCCTGAGATCATAGACATCATATAGTTCCAGGTGGTAATAGGCTAGGCTTTTTAGATGATTGCCTCAGAAATGTTGCTGGAAATCTGTGGCTTTTTTTTTTTTTTTCTGCCTTTTCTCTCCCCCAAAGAACAGGCCAACATGGTCTCTTAGACTTTGCTCTTAAGAGACTTCATCATTTCTCACATGTGTTCTACTCTTTAGTGACCAGAGTCTTGGTGAAATTGGTTAAGGTACAGGCTGGACATTAGAAGATTACAGAACCTCCTCTGGAGGTTCTAGGGGAAAGAACATTGCTTGGAGCTCCTCAGCTAATAAAGGGTAGTGCCCAGGTAGGCTCATGAGCTCCATAGGGCAGAGCGAGCAGCTGAGTGTGGCAGAAAGAGCATGGTTGTTAGAAATAGAGGCCTGTATTCAAATCCCATCTCTCCACTTTACTAAGCCACTTCACCACCATGAGCCTGCTTCAGCATTTATAAGACGATTGTAATAATGCTAATTTCATGAGGTTGCCATGGAAGCCGAGGGTCTTTGCCTAGAGGTTAAGTGTTTAGACTAAGAGCAAGCGAGCTTGAACTTAAACCTCACTTTGCATCTTATCATAGACTTAGGAAAGCCTTTCCTAATTTCACCTTTAAAATGGGTATAATAATGTTGCCTACTTCATAGTTTGTTATGAGCAGAAAGGTGGAGGATGTTTATAAATTGCTTAGCATCTCACCTGTGAGAAAGAGCCAGCGCTCAGAAGGTACTAGCTATCCTTGTTACTTTGGCATCTTTGGACTTACGCATTTTCTTGAGCTGCCTCTTCAGCCTTTGAGACCTTCCTGTAGCAATATATCATCTCGATGAGCAACCACAAGGTGAGGAAGACCAGAAGGATGTACATCATAATTTCTGAAACCACCGAGGTGAAGTCCTCTCCAGCTGCAAGGTGGAGAATGAAGTTCAGAATGTGTGTTCTATGAACCCAGAGCTATCAGCTGGGTCGTGGATGTATGAAGCCTATTTTAAGTATGGCTGACTTGGACTGTAAAGGTACTTGAGATGTCAAAGGCACTTCACATCCTCTGACTTCTGTCAGTGTCCTCGCTGATTTTCATGGGCTGCTCTGGAGACAGGGATGAGGGAGAGATGGGTGGGAGAAGTAGTGGAACAACAGACAGAGTCCTAGATTCAGAGCCCGGGATTATATAGCTGGGTCTCAACTGTGCTACCGACTGGTGTATAAATAGTCAGTTCTTGTATTTGAGTCTCAGTTGCTTAATTTGTAAAACAGGGATAATAAGCCACACCAGTCAGGGCTGTAGTGAACGTTATGTTACCTAGGCATTTAAGAATATCTTGTGTGGGCCATGTGTGTAGTTCAGTCTTAGAGCACTTGCTGGCATGGGCAAGGTCCTAGGGTTCAATTCTCAGCACCATACACACACACACACACACACACACACACACACACACACACACACACACACTGAAATGTAAAAGTCTACATAGACATTGGAACATGTCTTATTTCAATCACTTGTGAGAGCTGAACTGCAGGTGGGGGAGGCAGTTTCCCCAGGAAGAGAGCACTGAAACGACTGTGCAGGGTTGTCACGGTCTGGACGCCCAGTGGCAGCAGTATGTTCTCTCTGAATCCGGACGAGAAATGAGAATGTCCTAGGTGATTGGGCCCCAGGCAGAACTGAGTATGGAGGATTCAGTGCACTAACCAGACTGTCCTCAGAGGTCTACTTCTGAAACACAGACAGGATCTTGCTACTTTCCATGCTCAAAATCCTTCGGTGTTCCCCACTGCCCCAGGATAAAGTCCAAACTCTACTGACATGACAAGACCCTCCACAGTCCATCTTTTCTCACCTCCTTTCCATTCTCTTGGCCTGAAGAACTTCTCATACACCCTGGCATTTTAGAATTGCTGGACATTTCTCTCTCTCTCTCTCTCTCTCTCTCTCTCTCTCTCTCTCTCTCTCTCTTTCTCTCTCTCTCTCTCTCTTTCTGTTCTTTCTGTACTGGGAATTGAACCCAGGGGCATTCTATCTCTGAGCTTCATCCCCGGCCCTATTTTTTTTTTTTTTTATTCTTTATTTTGAAATAGGGTCTCACTAAGTTGTGGAGGGCCTCACTAAGTAGCTGAGGTTGGCCGCGAACCTGGATCCTGGATCCTCTTGTCTCAGCCTCCCAAGTACTGGGCTTACAAGTGTGTGCCACCATGCCCGGCTCTTGCTGGACATTTCGTCTTCCCCTCCCCTCTTCCCGGATCATACCTCCCACATTACTGCTACTTCTGTCCTGGAACCCTCTCTTCCTTTTCAGCCTCCCTAAAGTCCTAGACTCTACCCAAGTCCTCTCCATGGTGAAACCTTCCTCAGTCTCTCATGCAGAGTTCCCACATCCATCCCTACACTCTCCATTCATCCATTACAACAGTTCTCAGGCTGAACTGTGATGTACTCCCCTCTCTTTTTTACTGACTGCTTATTTCTAAACTATCAGCCTGCTGTCTCATCTTGGAGTATTCAAAGTTCTCAAGAAGTATTTGTCCAATGGATGGATATTAATAACCATAGATCATCTTTGTTTCATGATCAGCAATACTGAGAGTTAAAACACAATACATAACTGGGCACGGTGACACACGCCTGTAATCACAGTACTTGTGAGGCTGAGATAGGGGGATCGCAGGTTCGAGGCCAGCCTCAGTAACTTAGCAAGACCCTGTTCCAAAATAAAAATATAAAAAAGGTAGGGAGTGTATTCCAGAGGTAGAACACCCCTGGGTTCAAACTCTAGCACCAAACCAAACTGAACAAAACAAAACAAAAAACATGACATGTGGCAAATATCCTGATATTTTATACTCTCTTCCATGAAGGAATATATATGTTATATAATTATATATTAATATATATTATATATAAATATATATTATATATATATTATATATATAATATATATATAATATATATTATAATTATATATTATATATATTCCTTCATAGAGGGAGAGAAGTTGTAACAACCTCTTCCCTTGCCAGCGCCCAGCAGCAAATTAAATTCATGGCTTACAGTTATCCACAGGATCAAAATCATCCCTAAGACTTTGTTTTAAAACACAAAACAAACAAAATTCCAGCAATGACCTTCAGCCATAACCTTCATCTCAAAGAAGCAGCCCAGGGCGTCTGGGATCATCTGGTTTCCTATGGGGCGGGAGGTGATGGGGCAGCCTGGGGCGTATGAGGATGCCATACCCCTGGGACGCCTCCATGCAGCTTGCAGCTGCCTGCCACTCACATGATCTCTATTTCAGTGCTGGAGCCCAGAAGCGGTAACACAGAAAGCCATCGCTAGCATGTTCAGTCACTTCCAGGGGAAGAGCCCTCAGGGTATGTCCTAGAGAGAGCAGGTGAGAGCTCAAGCCAGGAAAAAAATCAGCTCGAACAGACAGAACCATACAGATGCTCTGGGCACACAGCGGTGGAAGAAATGGAGTGGTGGTCACAGCGGAGATGCAGCTCCCAGCAGCAGGAAAGCAGTGACTATCTGGTGGGGGGATTGGCAAGCAGTTGCCTCCCAGTACTTGGGAGGCTGAGACAAGAGGACTGCAAGTTTGAGGCCAGACACAGCAACCTGGTAAAGACCCTGTTTTCAAGATAAAAAGAGCTGGGGGTGTAGCTCGGAGATAGAATGGCCCTGAGTTCAATCCCCAGTACTCCCACCCCCTGATACACAGAAGTATATTACATACAATTATGGATAATTCATCATACTTGATAATGATATTAAAATACTAGCCGGGCGTGGTGGTGCACGCTTGTAATCCCAGCATTCGGGAGGCTGAGTCCGGAGGATCCGGGTTCGCGGCCAGCTTCAGCTACTTAGTGAGGCACTCCGCAACCTAGTGAGACCCGGTTTCAAAATAAAGAATAAAAAATAGGGCTGGGGGTATAGCTTGGAGGTAGAATGCCCCTGAGTTCAATCCCCAGTACCGCAAAAAAAAAAAAAAA
>PVLC010004751.1:0-16442 GCA_004027655.1 Graphiurus murinus | reverse complement strand
TACTACACTATCAGGCATGGTGGTGCACACCTATAATCCCAGTACTTGGCAGGCTGAGGATCACAGGTTTGAGTCCAGCCTCAGCAACTTACCAAGACCCTCAGAAATCTTGTGAGACCCTCTTTCCAAACAAAGGCTGCGGGTGTAGGTGTAGCTCAGAGGTAGAACACCCCTGGGTTCAATCTCTAGTACACACACACACACACACACACACACACACACACACAGCAGGAGGAGGGATGCTGGTAGAAGGAAAAGATGCCACAGGAAGAAGGTTATGAAAAGCACAAGACCTGAGCTCTGGTCCTGCTCCTGGTGCTGGACTACTCCAGTCCCTAAGCACCCCCCTCACATCTGAGGAGCGCTGTCCTTCCAGGCACAGGGTGAGGTCCCAAGAGTGGCACCCTCCAAGTGCTGAGGGGCTCCTTCTGACTTACACTCCAGATCCCCAGAGGAAATAGCTAAGCTTCTTCCCAGCCCTACCAGCTGCAAGGCTCTGTGGCTCTGCTATCAGGCTTGTTTTTCCTTCTCTTCTTACCTGAGGCTTGCTCTGGTGCCTGGCAGGCAGACTAGCTCGGCTTTGCCACACTTTCCACTAGCTCTGCCCCTAGGATCCCTGGAGGTTTAAGCCTGAGAGAGCAGGAGGTGGAGAACCTCCCTAGACTTTGGCAGGCACCGTGCAACAGTTCCTGATGCTGGACAGGAGAGGGCGCCAGGCTCGCTTCCCCAGGGAGGAGAGGGTGTAAACAGAAGAGGATAATGGAACTTTTGAGCAGATGTGTCCCTTAGAGAGAGCTGCCCGTCCACACCCTGTGTCTCACACAGGAGGAGATGGCACAGGGAGGGGAAGTGACTCATCAGGTCTTGATTCAGGTGGCCTGAGCGGTCTGCACTGTCAGAATTGACCTAGTGGTTTCTTTCTGTCATTCACTCTCGAGACAGAACATGCTTTGTATTTTTATATCACAGTGATGTGATAAGAAAACGGCCTGTGGCCAGGAGGTTAGGGTTCCTGAATCCCTTTTCTAGGAAGAGCTGAATCTTTGGCTAGACCTCTTCCCTCACACCCCACATGATTGCTTTTCTCCCGTCCTGCATCCCAGGGCAGCGATAATGCCAAGAACATGTGGGAAACGGAGTGTCTGAGGAAGATGAAATGCAGTGGCGTCGTCAAAGGGAGATGTGCACATCACATTCTGACACGCAAATGTGATAGTCCTTTGCAAGGGCCAGGAGCTGCAGTGTCTCCGAACTCTTGCTCTCCAAGTCCTCCCTCAAAACGCTGGACTTGGGTTGCAAGAGAAGTGTTGGAGTTAGGTTGCTAAGGGAACTTCCCACTCATTAACAAGGAACTTGCTGTAGGAGTCAAGACTTGAAAGATCAGAGCACCATCAATTTGTACCCATCTTCCAACTGAGGATGGATTTATGTTAAGAGATGCCACCGAGGGGGATGTGGCTGCAGGTGTGATTGTTGCCAAGCAACACAAAGACAAAATGCTGGTCCAACTTTGTTCCAGAGAGTGGTTCTCAGAGGGAGATTCCCAGAAGGAGCCACGTCCCCTGGCAATTTATTAGTCAATGCAAATTCTACAGTATCAGAAAACCTGTGTTCTAAAAAGCCCTGTAGGAGATTTTGCAGAATTTGGAAAGCCACTGGTTTGGAAATATATATTGCTTGCAGACAGGAGGAGAGATGGCTTCTAGAAAATACCATGAGATTTCAACTCAGGGAGCTGGGCATGGTGGTACATGCTTGTCATGCTGAGACAGGAGGATTGCAGGTTTGTGGCCAGCCTCAGCAACATAGCAAGACCCTGTTCTAATTAAAAATAAATAAATAAACTAAAATGCCTGAGGGTGTAACTTGGAGGTAGAATGACCCCGTGTTCAATCTCCAGTACCAAAATTAAGATTTTGACACAAACCAAACAAAAAGGCATCCCAGAATTGGTAGCCATCAGCTTCCGATGGGAACGCCTCCCTTTTGCTCTAGGGTCAGGAAAGGGTCATTTGGGGAGTTTGCAGGAAGCTGGCTGCTCAAAGAAGATGGATCCAGGGATTCCCTGTCCTCCACCCACCCGCCAGCCCTGAAGAGCAAGACACCGTAGAGACACTGCGCCTCAGCCTCACCCTCCTCAGTGACTCGGAGAGGGATCAGCCGTGTGGTCTTCACAAAGGGCCGGTGCGCTTCAAACTCGAACTCCCGAGACACGTTGCAGGTGTAGAGGCCTGAGTCATTCAGAGTGACGTTGAGCACGGTGATGGACACGTCTTGCAGGTCCTTGCTCCCGTTCCACTGCAGGCGGCCCTGGAAGGGGCTCTCAACCTCCTGGTAGCCATTGCGATACTCGTATATCTGCAGGTAGAGGAGCAGAAGCAGGTGGAGGCATTGTGCCAGGGGACGGTGTTACAGGGACACCAGAATATGGGGTGGTATGAAGAGGTACAGAGGGGACAGGGAAGGGAGCAAAGTCAAAGATGGGCAGCGGCAAACAGGCGTCAGGACATGGGGACACGAAAAGGGGAGAGGCAGGAAGAAGCTTGGCAGGAAAATGAGCTGGAAAGAGACAGGACAAAGGAAGTTTGGTAAAGCATACAGGAGACCAGGGCAGGGACGAAAGAGGGCATTGGGAGGAGACAGGAGGGAGCACAGGAGAGAGGGCAGGTGCTCCATGGGCAGCCAGCAAGGGAACAAGGCGTAGAGACCAAGAGAGGCAGTCTCATTAGTGATGAAGACACCTGACAGCCCATTTTCAGAATGAGATGCTCTGAGCTGGTGCCCATGGAGGAGCCACAGGGAAGTTTGGGCCGGGCCACGGGGAGAAAACTCAGAACACTGAATTGTGACCAACTGAAAGGCACATGGCAGGGCGTTTGCGCTGGGATAACTGAAATTTGTTCTCTTAAATGTAAATGTCTTTTTCTCAGATACTTCTGCTCCCTTCCTTCCTTCCTTCCTTCCTTCCTTCCTTCCTTCCTTCCTTCCTTCCTTCCTTCCTTCCTTCTTTTTGGTACTGGGGGTTGAACTCAGGGACATTCTACCTCTGAGCTACACCCCCAGTCATTATTTTTTATTTTAAAACAGGATCTCTCTACATTGCTAAGGGTTCACTGGATTGCTGAGGCTGTCCTCAAACCTGAGGTCCTCCTGTCTTAGCCTCCTAAGTACTGGGATTACAGGTGTGCACTACCATGCCCTCCTCTTTCTCCCACTTTTTGTTTCTGTATAGCTGTGCTGTCCATTCTCGCCTCCACACATGATACTTAAATTCAAATTCCTAGAAATTGAATATAAAAGTCAGTTCTTCCATTGCACATCCTCTTCATTGGGGCAGTCCTAGAAGCAGTGTGGGCAGGAGCACATGACCAGCAGGTCTCTGCTGGTCCCCATCTTGGCACCCAAGGAGGCCAACCTACATCAGAACAGCATGTAGAATCCTGAGTTAGAAATGAGTTCAGCTTTAGGAAGAGGAGAAAAGAGTAAGCGGAACTCCATTTCACCCTGCTGTTGTCTCAATTTAAAGTCTTTGTGGAAGAGAAACATATTCCCAGGATGGCAAGGTACAGTGTGAAAGGCCCTGATCTGCTGTCAGACGACCTTCCTCAAGTCCAAGCTCTTGCTCATTGAACCTCTTTGAGCCTGGATTTCCTCTTTTCTCTCTGTGAGCACGTGTGTGTATATGTGTATGTATACATGTGCATGAACATGCATACATACACACATTTATATGTCTTATGTGTATGTATTTTTTCTCTAGCAAACACTTAAAATAGTGCTTACTATATTCCAGGAACTATTTGAAATTAGAGCTTGGGAGTCCTGGTAACAACCCTATAAGGTATCTATAGTTTATATCCCTGTGTGTGTATTTATTTATTTATTTATTTTTTGTGATACTGGGGCTGGAACCTAGGAGCCTTCTACTTCCAAACTACTCCTCCAAGCCCTTTTTATTTTTTCTTTGGAAACAGGTCTTGATAAGTTGCTGAGAGCCTCACTTTGTTGCTGAGGCTGGCTTCAAACTTGTGATCCTCCTGTCTCTGCCTCCTAAGTACTGGAATTACAGGCATGCACCACCGTGCCCAGCACTTATATCCCCCTTTAAAAAATGAAGAAACCAGAAGGTTGAGCATTGTATCTAGGAACACAGAGATAATCAGGGTGGAATAAAGACTCCAGTCAGTGTCAGTATTAATGATATCATCTCCTACCAAGGCGGACTCTAAATATACAACAGAACCACACCAGCCCTGGCACAAACCATCCAGAACTGACACTAGCTGTGGCACATATAAGGAGTCTGGACATCCCCTTGCTCTGCCAGGAGAAAATCCCTTAGTTTCTGGATCATAGGGAGGCCCGAGAAGGGCCTGCAGGAAGGTTGGCGGCATGACCGCTTGGGAGACGTGGCCCAGTAAGTCTCTGCCTCAGAACTAGCTAAATCCTTCACCTGAAGCTGTGCCTGTACCAGACAGACCGGCTGAGTACCAGTGTTAGCCATCCCTGTCATTCTTATTTCACTAGGACTGTGAGAATTAAAGGAGCTAGTGGAAGAAAATACATCAAGCTATGTGCATGTATGTTTGTATCATTTTGAACCTATGATGTGCAATTACATCAAATGAAAGCACTAAAATTTTTAAAAAGAGTTAACTGTTATCTGATATCATGACACTTCGAGTTCCTTCAGTTTCTCTGTTAATTTAATCCCTCTTATACAGGACGTGCAGAAGGTGAAATGCACGCACCTTCGTAAAGAGCCCAGCAGGATGCCTCACCTACAGCAGCCTCTAAACAGGATTTATTTCCTTGTTCTCCTTCCTCTTGTAGCCAGGGCTGCTTGATGCTGGCCAAGCGCCCTCCCTCTCAACAGACTCCAGGCTAAACTAAGGCTGGCAGTTATCTGCGAGGGGCTGTCAGTGCTTGAAAAAGAAAGGGCTGAGTGTGTTAGGCTGTCATCCCCCAGACTATCTGGAGCCAGGCACATAACAGCACAGGCCAGCAAAAGTCAGGCCGGAGCCGCAGTCTGACATACAAGGACATCTTTACCGCCCTCAGGCCTGTAGAACCACTCCACCACCGTGGTGGCCTCCACCTCCTCCCTCTTCATACAGGAGATGCAGCGGAGCTTCATGGGGTTGCCCTGGACGGCCTCCGTCTCCGAGGGCACTTCCACGCACACCGGGAAGCAGACGCTGACTGGAGAGAGGGCAGATGACAGGGGAGGGACCGCAGGAGTTGGGGAGGGGGCAGAGGAGAGCAAAGAGGGAGGGAGGGACGACAGAGAAGGGAGAATCATGAGACAAACTTGAAAACAATCATGTCTACATGTCTAGATCTGCACCTGTACTTTCTAAGTGTCCAGACTGGAAATGGGGGTGATCCACACATTGACTGAGGGCCTTGTGCTAGAAGCAGTGGAAAGGCAGCAGGGGACAGACTGGAGCCCTGCCCTCAAAGGCTTGGGGGTTCAGGTGGGAGACAGGGCCGGCACCCATCCTTCGCCCACCCTGTCATTCAGCCGACATCCACTCCACGCCAGGTCTGATGCTGGACTAGGGACTCAGCGATCCCACACCCTCGGGCATTGTAATCTAGCTATGGCAACGCAGACCAGAGGGGGTGGCATAAGAGTGATGGTTCTGTCCCTTAAGAGGGGCAGTTAGTTACTCCTGACTGGGCTGGAGAGAAAAGAAGAGGAGACTGATGAGACATGAGGTCAGAAAGGTAGATAGACAGGACACAGCTGTGGAGGCCTCTGTGTATTCTTCCTAGGATGCAACACCAAGAGCTCTAATGCCATGGAGAGATGGAGTCACATCTGTGTTTTAAGAAAACAGTGACTGGGCATGCTGGCACTGTAATCCCAGTATTTGGGAGGCTGAGACAGAAGGATTGAAGGTTTGAGGCCAGCCTCAGCAACTTAGCAAGACCCTTAGCAACCTAGTGTGAACCCGTTTCAAAATAAAAAATAAAAAGATCTCAGGTGTAGCTCAGAGGTAGAATGCCCCTGGGTTCAATCTCCAGTACCAAATCAAACAAACAACAAAACAAACCCCCCAAACAAACAAGTAAACAAAAAACCTGCAGGTGATTCTGAAACTCGGTGGCACATGGAACACAGTAAGCCCGTAGGCTGGAGCAGAGCTCTATGCAGAAGAGACAGACAAGGTTAAAAATTTGGAAATGTCAGATGTGCCCTCTAGAAACTCAAAGAAACATATCAGATCGCAAATTCAGAAGACATCAGAAGTGGGGCACAGCTGCCAACAGCATGCCAGCGTGGGTGCATTAACAGACATGCCGTGTGCAGAAGGGAGGAGGAGCGGCTCCCCTGCACTGTTCAGAACAAATCTGGACTGTTATGCTTAGTTCAGGATGTCACATTTCACAAAAGGAGTTGTTCAATGAGTGTGAGCCCAAAGATAAACCAGATGGCGAAGGGCCCACAGAGTCTGGTAAGGAATAAATGGGAAGACTTGGTACACAGAACATACCCAGCTTCAAATATAAGTGGAAAGGAAACTTGGTTCTACCCAACTCCAAAAGTTATAAGGAAAAAAAAAAGTTTAGTGCCATTTAAAAAAGAGAATTTTCTAATGCTCGGCTGTTTGTAAATGTGAAAGAAATTTTTGGCAAGAAAGTTTACACTTTGTTGTCTGAAAGATTCAAAAATAAACTGGCCACAAGCTGGGCATGGTGGCACACGCCTGTAATCCCAGTACTTAAGAGGGTGAAACAGGAAGATTGGAGGCTTAAGGACAGTCTCAGCAATTTAGTGAAACCCTCAGCAACTCAGTGAGATCTTGATTAAAAATTAAAAAATGAAAAAGGCTGAGGGTGTAGCTCAGAGGTAGAGTGCCCCTGGGTTCAATCCCTAGCACAAAAAAATAATAATGGTTAAAAACTCAAAATAACTGGGTATGGGGGTACATGCCTGTAATTCCAGTACTTGGGAGGCTGAGACAGGAGAATTGTAGGTTCAAAGCCAGCCTTAGCAATTTAGTGAGGCTCTCAGCAATTTAGAGTCCTTGTTTTCAAATTAAAAAAATAGGGCTGAAGGTGTAGCTTGGAGGTAGAATCTCCTTGGGTTCAATTCTCAGCAATACACACACACACACACACACACACACACACACACACCTCATTATCAAGACTTCAAAGGCTCCTTCCAAAGCTTACGACTTGACTCATGAGGTGATGATACAAACATTCTCTAAGAAGAAAAAAGAAAGAACACACACTGGCATTTTTAAAAACGAGTCCACTGTTAACAGCCAGCCTGCTCATCTGCTGGCAGAGTTCTTTTCTAGAAACAGAGGAAGCTCTTATTTAGAGCTTAAAATAGGACTGACATAAACTAATTTTGAGTCAAAAATTAATATTGTGTTTGATTAACATAGAAGTTAACAGATTTTATTTTCATTTTTAACTTGGAGTTTAAACACCAGTAGCACTATAATTAATTTAAAATAAAAAATCAAAATAAAATAAATTAAATTGTTTTTTTAATCCTCAGGAAATTTGCACTAATTATATCTGGCAACCTTTAAAAGAGTCTTATTGCTTTTCTTTTTTTGGTATTCGGGATTGAACACAGGGCCATTCCACCTCTGAGGTACACCCCCAGATATTTTTTATTGTGTGTTTTGAAACAGGTTGCTAAGAATTTCCCTACGTTGTTGAGGCTGGCCTTGAACATGTGATCTTCCTGTCTCAGCTTCCTGAGTACTGGGATTATAGTTGTGTACCTCTATACCCTGCTAGGGTCTCATCACTTTAAGAGAGAGAGGGCCCATGTCTAGGGGGATAGAGCAGAAACATCTTTAGTGTGTGATGAAATTAAAGTCTTGACTATTGTGCTTTTTTTTTTTTTTTTCAAACATTTGTGTGTGGGCAGAGGGGCAGAAGATTGTGGTAAGAACTCTGTGGCCATGGAACCTTGGGGTCCATTTGTATTTTATGAGAGATTGCAAAGGCAAGTTGAATGTGGATGATCTTGGAAGAAGAACAGGAAAAGCACCACTGAGGACACAGTAATAATCACAGAGGCAGGATGAAGATGGTATTTGGCACCCCAAGGACTGACTTTGATATTCTATTTAACCTCTAGGAGACTCAGTTCATTCACCAGCAAAATGCTAAAAATAATATCCACCTAGTATCTCTGCCCATGAACATTCTATGGATTAATTTATGTGGATGGATGCACTCTACATAAATGTCACTTATGAATGTATTTTTGTCCTCCATTTGTGTTCAGTGTGTGTGTGCGTGTGTGTGTGTGTGTGTGTGTGTGTGTGTGTGTGTGTGTGTGGTACTAGGGATGGAACCCAAGGGAATTCTACCTTTGAGCTGCACCTCCAGCCCCATTTTATTCTTTATTTTGAAACAGGGCTTCACTAAGTTGCTGAGGCTGGCCATGAACCTGCAATCCTCCTGTCTCAGCCTCCCAAGTACTGGGATTACAAGCATGTGCCACCACACCCAGCTTGTTCACTTATTTGACAACTGTATTGAGCACCTGCTGTGTGCTGGGCATTGTTCTAGGTGTTGAGAACCAAACAGAATCATCTCTGTTCTCATGGAGCCAATGTTCCAGTTTGGGCAGAGTGGAGGCAAAAATAAACCACATTGCATTGTAATAAGTAAGGGAGGATAGGAGAACTAAAAGAAATAGGTAGAAAGGAGATAGGACAGAAGAAGAAAATATAACTTTAATACAAAAATCTGATGTCAAAGTTCCTCATACATTTCATTTCCTAAGCCAGTGCTCTCTCAAATTCTCTCTCAAATTCCTGGGGAATCTGTAAATCTTAAAACTAACCCAAATAAAAAACTATAATTACTCTATACTACTAATTGACCCCCAATAAACAGTTTAAGATGATGTTAACTTCAATTTTTTTTTTTTTTTTTTTTTGGTGGTGCTGGGGATTGAACTCAAGAGCATTCTACCTTCAAGTTATACCCCAGCCCTATTTTTATTTTTTATTTGGAAATAGGGTTTTGCTAAGTTGCCGAGGCTGCCCTCAACCTGCGATCCTTTTGTTTCAGCCTCCCAAATATCAGGATTACAGGTGCACGCCACCATACCCAGCTTGAGATGGTATCTTAAGAAAACTATACTTTAGAGAAGTTTCCAGCTTATCTATTGATCAGACGATGAAGATCATGATTAACTTGAGGACCTGGTAAATGACCAGACCATTATAAACTGGCTTGTGAGCCAGGTATGGTAATCCAAGTACTTGGGAGGCTGAGACAGGACGATCATGGGTTCGAGGCCATCCTCAGCAACTTAATGAGGCCCTCAGCAACTTAGTGAAACTTTGTTTCAAAATAAAAAATAAAGAGGCCTTGGAATGTAGCTCAGAGGTAAAGTGTCCCTGGGTTCAATCCCCAGCGTCACATACACAGATAAATAAATAAATAAATAAATAAATAAATAAATAAACAAACAAAGAAAGAAAGAAACAACAAACAAACCAGCTTGTGATCATGTCACCTTCACATACTTTCCATACCCACCCTTTACCAAGTTTCCTTTAAAAGAAGAGCCATAAACCCCTAAATGCATCTTTCACTCTGAAAATGGCCTGCATTGTCCCTTGAATGCTTATTTCTTGCTTCCCTAAACCAACTTGTCTATGTCTCTGACTAGTTTGTGCTGCAATTCTTTTCTAACACATAAGCCGAGGACCCTGCGCTTCCTGAGTCGTGTTCTCCCCTTTCTCTCACTGAGAATTGCTCTGGACCCTAAGAATCATCTCTTCCCCCACGACAATAAGTGCTGTGAGAAAAAAGAGAAAAAAAAAAAAAAAAAAAAAAAAAAAAAAAAAAAAAAAAAAAAAAAAAAAAAAAAACAGGAGAGAGAGAGAGAGAGAGAGAGAGAGAGAGAGAGAGAGAGAGAGGAGGGATAGTTCATGCAATGTCATTGGAGGGAAAGAAACAAAGGAAGGAGGTACGGAAGTACCCGTGTGATGTCATGCCAAACAGAGGAAATAGCAACTCAGGGGTCCCAGGGTCCAAAGGAGTGTGTTTGTCATGTTCAAGAGACAGGAAAGAGCCCAATGTAGGAAGTAATAGCAAACAAAGTAAGAAGAGTGGGGATGAAGCAGGAGGGAGAGGCCAGGGCAGGGCCACGCGGGTCTTGTGCTAAATTACATGACCAGCCTGCTGTGTTGAGAATAAATTGGAGAAGTGACAGGAAGCAAGGGCAAAACCAAAGAACAGTTAGGAGGCTGGTACAGTGGTCAGACTGGGAGACCATTTTGCTTGAATAAAGATGACAGTAGATTTAGAGAACATTATGCTAAGTGAGATCAGCCAATCTCAGAAAGTCAAGGGCCAAATATTTTCTCTCATATGTGGAAACTAGAGAGAAAATAGAAAACAAAAGCTGCTTCAGATAAATGAGGAGAAGACTAGTAGAAGGGGATAGGGGAAAGGAGATGAAGAGGGGGAAAGGAAATGATAAAGTAAATTAATCCAATTATGCTATGACCATGTAGGAAGGCACCACTACCACTCTCCTGTCGTGTAAAGAGATGGGTGAGACCTGAAGGACACACACCAAGACCTGTGTGCATGTTTCTTTGTATGGCTTTGAGCCTCGCCGTGATATAGTTACAATGCACTGATAAAAGCATATTTAAAAGATGATAGTAGAGCTACTGGGGTTTGAAAGAGAATCATTTGCTGACAACATTGTTGAATAGGAGTGTGCTCTGGTAAAAAGGTAGAAGGGTGGCAGAGATTGGCTCACAGTAGCTTCACTTAAAGGGCAGAAAGTGGGACTAAGGGTCAGAATGGCGAGTGTGGAGTTGCCGTGTTAGAGTAGTCCTCCACTGTTCAGTGATAATAATGCAAAGTTTCATTAGAAGGCAAGACCCAAAGCTTAAGGCAGGAGAACACTGCTCCTGGGGTCCTGGGTAGGATATTGGGAAATGGGCACGAAGTCCTCCCACCTCATTTGCAATATGACTTCCTGCTCCTTCCACCAAGAGGCAAAGCCGGCTTCTCCACCTCCCATCTCTAGCACACCACTGCCTTTCTTTCTATGAAATCCTCTAGGTATCCAGGAACAGATTGTGCATATGGCAGGAGCTCAACTCATATTGCTGACTGGCAATGAAAAACCCCTGGGATAATGGTGGTCAAACCATTCGACCTATGGAGTCCTCTTACAATCTTCATAGTAAGAATGAGGAAACTTATGGGAAGGATGTGATGTATTCAATTCCTCTGCTACTTTCACATTGTTCTCTTCTTTGGCCATTGTCAAATTGCCTCTTGTGAGCTCACTGAAGAATTCTTCCTTTGCCATAAGATAACAAAAGCTCCAATTAGAATGTAAATAATTTCCAAAAAGGGGTGGTGAGAAATGAAATTATTTTTAAATGTTAACATCCCCAAATGGCATGGTCTATCAAATTAGCCTTCCATTTAGCAGCGCCTTGAAGGAATGAGATCCAGGGAGGATTACTAGGAGAAGAAAGGATATTTTCCCAACTCAGGGGACCCCTGGGAAAGCAGGGCTGGAGAAGAAGAACAGAGAAGGCCCCAGGAGCTAAAGAATGTGTAGAGCCCTAGGAAAGGTGAAGTGTGTGTGTGTGTGTGTGTGTGTGTGTGTGTGTGTGTGTGTGTAGATGAGATAAATCCTAGGACAACAATTGTACCTGGCACATAGTTATCCACAAGAGATACTAGAAGGAGCACTGACATTAGAAGACAAGGATTCTCTAACAAATCCTTTCCCCTCTCTGAACTCAATTTCTCATCTCTCAACTGGAAATAATACTCTTTCTTCCTCATTATCCCATAGGATTGATATGAGGACCCAATCAGTGATGGATAGAATATTGCTTTGTAAACTGTGAAGCATAAGGCACGTGTAGGTTTTAAATTTTATTATTATTATTATTATTATTATTATTATTATTATTATTTAATAAGGGAAATAAGGAATTTTTCAATACATGCAGAAAGTAAATGGATAAGACTCTTTCCATTCATGTTAGGCATCCTGTGAAAGGTGGGACCACATCTAGGCTAAGTGCTTTCTAATATTAGAATTATATGCAAATAAAATAAAACTATGTTTGTGAGTGAGGCTCTTCCTCTTACACTCAACAGTCAGGCATCCTGAACCACTCCCTTTCTCTTCTGCAGCTTCTCAGTTTGGTGAACCAATGCTCAGTCTACAAAGATGCTGAGAATAAGCAAGGATGGATGTAATATGTATAGTTCTTCCAAAGTTTTTGGGGGAGAAAGGGGATGGACACCATGTTAATTCTTGCCATATTCTATAAATATTTCCCTATTATTCAGCCGTGAAGCTGAAAGAGATGTTAGATATCATCTATGACAACTTTTAAACTTTACATATAAGGAACCAGATACCTTAAGGTTGTTACACGCTAAGATAAAGGCAAACTAGGCTTTGCAAGCCCTAATTAAAATAAAATCTTAACTATACCATGCATTCCTTCTCCACTGGAATTCAGGTAGAAATGCTAAAATCTTGGCATTTGGAAAGAGAGCCTCTTCAGGCTGCACCCTGACCCTTCTCTGCAACTTCAGTTTTATACACTCTCTCTCCTCCTGCCAGACTAACCTCTCTGAAGCCTCACATCCCTAGCATTTCCCTGGAGCAAATCTCAGCCTTGATCTTCAGGCAGGTGAGCTCATTGACAACCTATTATGTCTGCCTCATCACTAAGTCTGGTACTGTCTACTGGGGATCAGTGGCAGTGGGTCTGCCCTTGGGGATGCCACTACTCTCCCTCCTCATCCTGCTCAGACTGTTGGCATTTTGTCCAACAGGAAGCATGGCTTTGCCCCTGATCACATGCAAAATCCCTGTAATGCTGGCATCCAGAGTTAGTCCCAGAGGCTTGACAGAGTGATGCTAAGGCAAAGAAGAAATTCTCATCAGCATTTCTGCCATGGCACAGGCAGAATGAGTTTCATGCCAACAACAGGAGCATGGTCCCACATGTCTACTTTCAGTAAGGGAGGCAAGCACAATCTAAATTTATTGATTTAGCATCATGGAGGAAGGTAACAAAAGATCACATAAAGCAATCTATCAACAGAATAACATCTATATTTGATCTGAGGATCTCATCAGCGACACTAAAGAAGAGATGCTTAGAACTGTGTGCGCTCGTGTGCACACACGCACATATGCACACATACACTACTGCACTCTCGACAATCCATTCAGATGTCCATGCTAACTAATATGTACAGACACACATTAGTGCACACACTCAGACACAGAGATAGACATGGGCACACGGAAAAGCATGGTCTGTACCACATATGAAAACATTATCATGTAGACTCTTGACTCCACACCCATCCCTGAAGCTGCTCTGCTCAGCTTCACTCCTGCAAGCGGAGGAGCCCCTTATTTGGATAGGGAAGGTCATCTCAGTCTCTTACAGTTGACAAACAAGAATCTACTTATCTCTGAGGGCAAAAATCCCCTCTCCCAAACATCAAAGCATGTTAGTGACACATGGTCATGTACAACAACAACAACAAAATAGATGGCTATTTATCTAGCACATAGCAGCAAATGGCTGGAACCTGCTTTCCTCCCACCCCTTATAAAAGGAAGCTGACGGGTCTGCAATAAAAGTATTTTCACTCTTAAAATTCATGCACTCAGCTTTTGTATGCACTTTTAAAAAAATATTAAGAAACAAATTGGAAGACCCAATGAGCTTTCCAGAATTGATTCCTTATTGAGAAATGGAATGCTACTGTAAGTGAAATTTTTTTTCTTTTTATAATGAACGTGACTACGTTCGCTTTTAGCAAAAGGAAAAGAAGAAGAAGAAGAAGAAGAAGAAGAAGAAGAAGAAGAAGAGGAGGAAGGATGCAAGCAAGCTTAGGAACGATCATGAAGGGGCGGGGGTGGAAGAACCACCAGGTCAGGGCACTGGGGAGGCGCCTTTCCAACCTCACAATCCCAGTTCTCATGGAGCCCACACAGATCTCCATGCCTGGCAGACATGCACAGAAGGAAGGCAACCAGAGCTCCTTTTTGTCACCCACAACATCAATAAATATTATTACTATTAGCGTGATTACTGTTATCTACACCGGCACGGCAGGGGCTGGTACTTACCCCAGCAGATGAGCACGAAGGAAACCAGGGGGAGCAGTCTGTTGAAGGCAGGCATCTTTTTTAGCGGGTGACTTCGGGGCTAAACAGATTCCCTCAGCCAACGACTGCGCCCTCTTCGATTCTTTCGAGGAAACCCTTTGGGACGAATTGCCCCAAGGGGGCGACTTTCTGGCTGAAAGAAGGGCCAAGCGCCGTGCCTGGGGAGGAGCTTGGAGCGGGCGCTTGGAGCTGGGTGGGGGTCTCAGCTCGGAGCTACCCTCGCAGACCTCTCGGGTCCGAGGGAGTGGGGCGGCAGCGCCCAGCTTTCCCCAGAGCCGGTGGCTGGGATCCGGATCAGCACCACGGACAGAGCCTCCCCGCCCACCCGGAACTTCGCATTCCACACGCTCCCCCGCGTGTCAGGTTTGCAGCCAGGGCAGGCTCAGCTCAGAAGGGAGTCGCAGGCCGGCCCTAGGAGGCTGGGATGCTCAAAGGGTTCATCTTGATTCTCCTCCCGCCTTCCCTAGGAGCAGCTGCCAGGACCCATCGAGACCCGGAGCTCGGCTTCTTCCTCGCGGGCCCTTCTCCAGCTGGGCGTGCCCCACGCGGAAGCCACCGCGGCCACCCGTCTGGGCGACCGAATTCCTGGCCCGTCGTCCCGTTCACGCGGGCCTGGGCTCAGCGGGAGGCTCGGAGGAGCGGGGAAGGCGGCGTACGCTCCCCGGGACTGGAGACCTCAGAGGTGGCAGGGGCGGGGGAAGCCCCCCGGACCTGCGGGGTCGCGCCCCTGGGTGGCGGGTGATCGGCGGCCCTCAACAGGCCCCCAGGGCCCTGAATCTCCGTTAGCCTTGACGTGCGCAGGCGACTCTCCGCCCCCAGCGCCACCACAGACCCTCCCCTTTGGGCACACTCTCCCCACCCCCAAACAGGCGTGCCCCTCTCAGGGCAGAGCGCTCTGCGGAGCGGGGGCGGAGCCCGGCGCAGCGCAAACGCAGAAAGCCGCCGAGGTAGCTCGACCCGCAGACTCTCTCTCTCTCTAGGTCCACACCTCTCCCGAGCACCGGCACCGCCTCCTACTAGCTCAACCCTCCCGGCCGAAACCCGGCTCCTGCGCCCGCAGACGTGCCTGCCTCCCGGACCGGGAATGGGAGGCCCAACCTCTTTCGGGCAGTGATGTCATCTGCACTGTACACAATTGCAGGGCTCCGGGCTTCTTTCCCCCAACCCCCTCCAGCTCTCTCTGCCCAGACTTGGTCTACCTTTGATTAACTGGTGCCTAGCACTGCGAAAGCAGCACCATAATCCCTACTTGGGCAAGTGGGGGAGGGACGAGGCGCACCTGTTCCCAGATTTTCATCACCCTACTCCAGAGGCGCGTTGGGGGCGGGGCAAAAAAGGACAGCTCTTCACGCCTCCCCAGGTTCGTTTCTGTCCTTCCCATTGCTGAAACCACGTTTTAAAACTTTTTTTTTTTTAAATTTTTCTAACAGATATATGGTGGCTCGGCGTTTTCCAACTGTTAGCCACTCCCTCGCTCTAGCAGCTGCTGGTGTCCCCTCACTGGAAAGGAAATCTGAAACTTTACACTCAGTTATAAACTCGAGTTGACATAACAGGTTAGGAATGCCTGGAGCCAAAACAAAAGGTTAATAGAGAAAGATGGGTACAAAAGCCTGCGCCAGCCGCCCTCTTTTTATCCCCTCCCCGCTCTCTTGCCAAAAGGAGAAGCTTAACACAGATATTCCAAAAGGGAACGCGGCGTAACAGCTGACCATAAGGGAACCTACACAGGAAATGCGCCCTCCTAATGTACCTCGCACAGCTCCACAGAACGTCCCCAGAAGCCACCGGGCCGCGAGCTCTACCCTGACTGTACTGGACTTGTCGGGAAGTTAAAGTTGACTCCATGCAACCTCTTTTCCAATGCATGGATCCCAAGAACATTCCAGTTGAAGGTGCATGACCTTTTTTTCTGTGAGAGCTTTATGGCTTCACCCCTCTGTTTAATGTTTAAAGAAGTTCTTTTTGTTCAGTGGAATGCTGTACAACTTTCCTCGTCAAGTTCCATCAAATGTTCCTGATATTGTTTTCTCCTTAAAAGAGCTATCTATGAGCCGAGCGTGGTGGCGCACGCTTGTAATCCCAGCATTCGGGAGGCTGAGACCTGAGGATCCGGGTTCGCGGCCAGCCTCAGCTACCTAGTGAGGCACTCCGCAACTTAGTGAGACTCGGTTTCAAAATAAAGAATAAAAAATAGGGCTGGGGGTATAGCTCGGAGGTAGAATGCCCCTGAGTTCAATCCCCAGTACCGCAAAAA
>PVLC010004750.1:59591-82430 GCA_004027655.1 Graphiurus murinus | reverse complement strand
TCAATCACTAAACTGACCAGGAGATAGGGGGAGGGTGGGTGGGAATTGGGGAAGGGTTAATGAGAAATATGTGCATGGATGTCTTTACCTGTACTAGTTTGTACCCAACAAAAATGTGTAATTAACCCGGTTGTACCCAAAAAATGTATAAAATTCCATGCTAAAAATTAAAAAAAAGAAATAAAAAATTAAAAAAAAAAAAAAAAGAAAATTATGCCATTTGCAAGAAAAAAAAAAAAAAAGATCAGTGGGGAAGCCTAGATCTTTCTACATGCTTTCAAAGGGGTCTATTTCCAGGAAACAGTAAGAACTCCTGATTTGAGTTATTCTGTGATCAAGAAATAAAAGAATATAAGTGGGTGAAGTGATGCACACTTGCAATCCCAGTGCAAGTGGCAGGTTTGAGGCCAGTGTGTAGTAACTTAGCAAGGTCATGTTTAAAAATAAAAATGGCTGGGAATGTGCATACTGGTAAAATGCTGGCTCACAGCACAATACCATCTCACTTCCAGACTGATTCTACTAGCACCATAATGGTTTGCCTTTTCACTTCCTTTTCCTGGTAGTTATACTCTAGGACTCTAGGCACAATAAATAGAGAATCTCTGTGGACATGTAAAAATCCACTCAGCTCCCTTGTACAGCTGGTAAAAATAGAAAATAGTATCTCAAAATTTTAATTTCAACTTTGATATAGGCTTTTATTTTTCTAAGGTACACATGATTGTAAAAATAATACACTGACTATATTAAGTTCATTTTCAGTTATTTCACATTATACTTCTAACAATGTCTCAAGTTTCTTTGAAAGCATAGGATTTACTTCTAGATGTTTATGTTTGACTCAAGCAAACAGCAGTACTAAGAGTCATCAGTCTTTGATGACTGTGGCTACTTGAAATGGTGTGTGTTAAATTTTTTTGTTCCATCCTTCAAAGAACAATTACTATTGACAAAGAAAATGACAAATATCTTTGCTATTTCAGGAAAAAAGCAAAATTGTAAGTGGTTTTGGAGAAGGTCACGGACTGAAAAGGCTTAACTTAAAGATGTATAGCAAGAGAGAACCAGAAGAGTACTTGAAATCAGGAGATCTGATTTGATGTTCTAACTGTGAATGGTTAGGTGTGTGGCTTGATTTGCATTTATGATAAAGTGTGGGTTCCATAATAGTGGTATCTATTACTGTGCTGGGTTTCTATGATTAAGACAGGAGACATTTGCATTTGTTTCTTAGATCATGACTTTGAAAATCTGCTTGATAATCAAAATCCCTCTGAGCTTTTTTGACACTAGTTCCCAGTCTCCATCTTTTAAGAGGTTAATTCATTCATTAAGGATGGGGTCTTGGAAAATGTATTAAAATAACAAAAAAGAGCTGGACATGTTGGAACATGCCTGTAATTCCAGTTTTAGGGAAGTTGGGACAGGAAGATCACAGGTTTCACAGGTAGGAGGCCAGCTACAGAAACTTAGCAAGATCCTGTTTCAAAATAAATGAAAAAGGCTAGGGGTATAGCTCAAGTGTAAAATGCTCCTGAATTCAATCTACAGTATCACAAACAAACAAACAAACACAAAACTATCTGGAGATTAGCCCAGTTATGTGATGTGGATCTAATTCAAAGTATGAGATAAAGAGTAGAGCATCTAGTTAATTATGAGAGTTAAAAGAACTTTAACACTAGTTACTTTTATTCTAAGGTAAAACATGTAATTTATGGAAAACTTAGAAAATATAAGTAAAACAAAAAAATCTTAAACCCTTTCATGACACTATTGCCTAGAGCAAAAATGTATTAACATTTTTTCACATGTATGCTTTTAGCCTTTTTTTTTTGGTAAATATGCTCATATATGTGTGTTGTTTGCACATGTATCCACATTCATATACATTCATACACATCAGCATTCATATTCTAAATGTAAAAATTATTTATTCTATCCACTTGCATTTGTCACATTCTGTTTTAATTTCTTTTTTTATTGTAAGAATTTGTGCATTGTAAGCATACTTCTTTGTTAGGTACAAATTGAAAACGACATATGTGCCCACATTTCTCATTTGACCCCTTCCCCAAATTCCCACCCCACTTCCTCGCCCTCCCTCCTTCTAAAGATCAGTTTAGTGAGTGACCTTGACATAATTGTATAAGTACATCGTGTGCATTGGGGTGTCCCCCCATCCATCCCCTACTATTAAATCAACTTCTTTGCTTATTGTGGGTCTCTCCTTATTCATCTGGAGACCCTCTTATGCTGCATCTTCTCCCTAGCATCCTTATATTAGGGAGAACATATGCTTCTTTACTCTTTGTGACTGACTAATCTCACTTAACATAATGTTTTCCAGTTGCATCCATTTCCCTGCAAAGAACATGATTTTGTTCTTCTTTATGGATGAGTAAAATTTTATTGTGTACATGTCCCATAGTTTTGTAATCCATTCATCTGTTGATGGACATCTTGGCTGCTTCCATAGTTTGGCAATTGTGAATTGTGCAGCTATAAACATAGATACACATGCATGGGTCTGATAGTTTGGTTTCCATTCTTTTGAGTAGATACCCAGAAGTGGTATTGCTGGATCATATGGTAGGTTCATTCCCATTCGTCTGAGGATCCTCCATACTGTTTTCTAAAGTGGTTGCACAAGTTTGCAATCCCACCAACAATGTATTAGGGTTGCCACTTCTCCACACCCTCACCAGCAGTTGTTGTTTTTGATGTTTTTTTATGATTGCCATTCTCATTGTAGTTAGGTGAAATCTCAAGGTAGTTTTGATTTGCATCTCTCTGATTGCTAATGATGTGGAACATTTCCTCATACATTTATTGGCCATTTGTATTTCTTCTTTTGTGAAGTGTCTATTTAGATCCTTTGCCCATTTTTTGATTGGGTTATTTGTTTTCTTGGCTGTGATTTTCTTGAGTTCTTTGTATATACTAGATATTAGACCTCTATCCGAAGAATAACTGGCAAAAATCTTCTCTCATTCTGTAGGCTTTCTGTTGAGGTTCTTGATAGCTTCCTTTGCTGCACAGAAGCTCTTCAGTTTAACGCAGTCCCATGTATTGATCTTCCTTTGAGTTGCTTATGCTTTTGGGGTCTTGTTGAGAAAGTTTTTACCTGTGCCTATGTGTTGAAGGGTCCTATGCCCTCTTCAAGTAGCTGCAAGGTCTCTGGCCTAACCTCCAGGTCTTTGATCCACCTTGAGTTGACTCTTGTGCAGAGTGAGAAAGTGGGGTTTATTTCCATTTTCCCTCTATAAGGAAAACTATAAAAAGTTGAAGAAAGAAATAAATGAAGACTTTAGAAGATGGAAGGATTTACCATGCTCTCGGATAGGCAGACTAAATATCATCAAAATGGCCATCCTCCCAAAACTTATCTACAGATTAAATGCAATACCCATGAAATTACCAAGGGCACTCCTAACAGACATAGAAAAATCAGTCCTTAAATTCATCTGGAAAAACAAAAAACCCAGGATAGTCAAAGTAGTTCTTAGCAGTAAAAACCATGCAGGAGGTATCACAATACCTGACTTCAAACTCTATTACAAAGCCACAGTAATAAAAACAGCATGGTATTGGCACAAAAACAGACACATAGACCAATGGAGCAGAATAGAAGACTCAGAAACAGACCCATAGGCTTACAGTCAACTAATTTTTGACAAAGGAGCCAAAAATATACACTGGAAAAAAGATAGCCTCTTTAACAAATGGTGTTGGCAAAACTGGTTAATCATATGCAAGAAAATGGAAATAAACCCCACTTTCTCACCCTGTTTTAGTTTCAATTTCTTATTTAAATTAACATATCATGAGTAGTTATGTCATTAAAAATTATTTGAATATGCAATTTTATCACTTGATTTTATCATTGTGCATAAATTTAAAGGCTAATCATTACTTTAAGGCTAATTTTCATAATTTACTATCTGATTTTTTATGATAACAAGTGAAAGGACTAAAATAAATATTATTGTATATAAAGGCTCATTTCTATATTTTATCATATTCTTAATGAAGAAACTTAAATATGGAATTACTAGGTATAGTCAAAGGTGGAGCTCATGTGGGCATTGTCCTGAAGGTAAGAAAGATAATAATTTATTGTCCCAAGGTTTTATAGGAAGTAGCTTAAGTTTTACTAATTGGACCTTAGATTTTTTTTTTAAATTACAAAGTCATTACTGCTTCTTCTGGGAAGTCTCCTCTGTCTTTCCTCATCTCTTCTTCTTCATTCATAGTCATATATCTGTGCATAAAATCAATGTTTGAGCACACATACCAACACACAAAGGTCTACTATTTTAAAGTTTCAAAACAGTGGGGGAATACCAAGCACTGAACTGAAAATTAATGTCTTTCAATCCTATGTGATTGAAACAGACTCGTGGTTGTAGCAACTAGATAAAACTGGCGTGAAAATTAGAATAAGTGGGGACAATATGAAGTGGACTCAAAATGGTGAGCCAAAGTCAATTTAAAGTAAGACATGATGGTGCATGCTTATAGTCTCAATAATTGGGAAGCTGAGACAGGTAGATTGTAGGTTCAAAGACAGCCTCAGCAAGTAGTGAGACTCTCATCAACATAGTGAGACCCTGTTTCAAAAAAAAAAATTGGGCTGGTGGTATAGCATAGAGGTAGGTTCAATCCCTAGTACCATCAACAAACAAACAAACAAACAAAAAAACCCCAACCATTGAGTGGCTACATTTTATTTATTTATTTATGTATTTTTGTGGTACTGGGGATTGAACTCAGGGGCATTCTACCTCCAACCTATACCCCCAGTCCTATTTTTTATTCTTTATTTTGAAACAGAGTCTCACTAAGTTGTGGAGTGCCTCAATAGTTAGCTGAGGCTGGCCGAGAACCCGGATCCTCTTCCGGTCTCAACCTTCCAAATGCTGAGATTACAAGCATGAGCCACCATGCCCGGCTTGGCTACCTTTTATTATAGACATTTACTAAAACAAAGAGGTTGCTTCCAACTGGTTAGAAGAAAGCAAAAATTAAGGGGAGAGAAAGGAAATCAACAACTGTCTGTTATGAATGATAAGCTGGCAGATTAAAGATGGCCCCACTTTATATGTTTAAAGTAGAGGTTTCAGGAATTAGTGCTCCTCTGCTTGTGTTTAAAGTAGAGGTATTCTGGAATTAGTGCTCCTCTGCTTGTGCTGGACATAAATAAGAGAACAGTGCCTTTGATGAACCATCCATTTGCAGGCTTATTGAATTGTAATTGTGGGTAGGGTCAATTCACTGAGTATAGAAAACCTCAAGTCTTTAAGATAATGAAACTTTGGAACCAGAGGACTTTCATCATTCTTCAACTCAGCTTGTCAGATAGCACTGCTGACAATTCATCATTTGCCATGAGGCAACTTTATATTTAAAATTGTGAGCTGCCTCCATGTTCATTCTTTTTTTCTATTCTCTTCTCCAACAACTTACTTTGTAGAAAAAGAGAATGTCACCTCTATTAAAAAGAATTAATTTGTTGTTTTAATGAATTCCTTTGCCTTAGTATTTGGTGGGGAAAGAAATACAATTTGAGGTCAAATATATAAATAATGGACTTACAGATCCAGAATAACCTCATTTCAGAATCTAAACAAAAGTCCACATAATTTAGGTAACTTACCTAAGGACACACAACTAATTTCTTGATAGTGTTGAAACATGAGTCTTTTATCCTACTATAGTGACATTTCATTAGTGTGTCTTCTGAGAAGAGCATGGCAGGTGTAGCAGCCATCAGGTAGTAATTATTACTAGTGAATGCTGACCTGGTGGATGCTGATGTAGTCTTAATTTTTAAAAAAATTACCACAGCAAAAACAAAAGACAAACAAAAAATCCCCAAACACCAGAAACAAATACCAAAACCAAAACACAAAATGTCGTAGTTCATTTGCAACAACCTATCAAAAGGAATTTGAAGCAACTACTTTTATAAAAGCAGTATGCCACATTTTACAAATGAAATTTCAAGACAATTGTTTCTATACATCTTAAAAGACATATAGCCATATTCTATAATTATGTTCTTGTTTCCTTTAAAAGGTCCATTTTTCTAAACTACCTTACTTGAGATATAATGACTTCACACTGTCTTCCTAATTCCATTTTCTCTCACTAAGTGGGACCCCCAGGCTTACTCCTCTTCTACATATGGGATTTGGGCTTCATTGACTGCATACACTCACATCAAATAGAGACCAAAGCAGGAGGTTTTACAATGTTTAAAAAATGCCGATGCATTCTGAGTGCTTTTTTTTTTCTTTCTGGATCACATCCATTTCCTTTATGCATTTCCCTTACATTGCAGCAAACCATCATTGCTTCCTTTTCAATGAAATGAAAAACTGAAAATGCACAGCAGTTATGGTCTTAAAACTCTGAGCAAAAATTGAACGTTTTTCTTATGATTGCAATTTCTCCAAGTCATCAATCCAGTTCAATGTTGTTAATATATTTTGTGTATTTAATAATTTTCTCCCCAAAGCTTTTATGATCTATGCTTATAAATGAAGGCTTGGAGTATTCTATCAGTGCAGCTTGACATGAATAATATTTTATTTTTATTGGTGATGCATTTTTATATATTATGTGGTTAAATAATCTATTTTGACAAGTTTCAGAGCCAGTTTGCTAGCAAATCAAACATTTGGAAAAATACATTTAGTCTGTCAGGGCTGATAAAGTCACCACTTAATTTTACAAGTGATCATTGTATTCAATAGGATCATAATAAGCAAGTGGCTAAATGTAGCCCTTAGAAACAATCTTCATAGAACAACTCAATACTGAGGGAAATAAAAAAGATTATAAATATTTTTATAAGGTAAAATTTATATAATTCTGAGTGATTAGACTCACATGATAGATATAAATAAACCAAATCATATGGGCCACTTTCTAATCTCATATGAAAGTACTTTTACTTCTCCAGTTTGCCTTTTGCTCCTTCCTCTTCAAATTCTATTAGCTGCTGAATCCCTCATCTAAGCTACCACATCCATGCTTACCTGCTGATTTTTATTTATTCCTTGTGTTTTATTGTCCATCAGTCTGTACCCTGCCACACACTGTCAGCAAAATATGGTCATTTTATGTGCTCCTATAGCACACAGTTACAGTACTTACCATGCTATTGTAATTGTCTATTAAATAGTGGTCAGTGACTAGGTATCCATCAGAAAAATAAGATTAGCATTATCTCCTCTAAACTCTAAGTGCCATAAACTATCATGTAGTTCATCTACTGTTATATTCCTGGTTCTCAGCAAAATGGCTACCATATAGCAGACTCCATATATATACATGATATGTATAAACACACATACACATATATATTTAATAGATATTATTTTTCTTAGGACAAATGTTGACAACATCAATTTTATGATGTAAAATGAATTCATTGAAGTCTTTTAAAAATTTTTCTAAATTGTGTTTTTTAAAGAAAGTGTTTGGACTTCTGGGAAGATGGTGACTGAGGGAAGTTACACATCTCAGTCCCACTGACACTCAAAACTCAATTGCCATGAAGACAACATCTTGACAAGAGAAAAAAAGCAGCAAAATTTGAACAAAGCATTGAAAAATTGAAAGGCAGCAGAAACAAAGCCAGAAGACACAACAGAGGACAGCAAAATACTCTGCCTGCCTTCACTAGGGAATGGCTGTGGCCATGGTGCAGTGGCAGTGCCATCTTGCCTAACCATGCTGGGACTGCCAGCAGTGCCATCTCCCAAGATCCCCAGCAAAGAAGCCAATGACTTCTGCAGAAAAGCAGCAAAAAACTCAAAATAAAAAAAGTTGAAAAGCAGCAGAATCAGAACTAGGAAAAAAGAGCTAGCCAGGCATGGTGACTCACACTTGTAATCCCAGCATTTGGGAGGCTGAGACTGGAGGATCTGGGTTCGCGACCAGCCTCAGCTACCTAGTGAGGAACTCCGCAACATAGTGAGACCTGGAGGCTTCAAAATAAAGAATAAAAAATATGGCTGGGGGTATAGCTTGAAGGTAGAATGCCCCCAAGTTCAATCCCCAGTACCGCAAAAAAAAAAAAAAAAAAGAACTAGGAAAAAAGAGCAGAGAACTGTATAAGTTCTCCATCCATGCCTCCCATCTGGGGAACAGAGCCCAGCGCTGCCAGTACCACCTTAGCCAGGTAGCGTCAGACCTGTTGGTTGCTGATACCATGGCTTTCAGAGACCTCCAGGAAGAAACTGTGGAATGTTGTGAGGCTGGTGACTACAGACTAACAGTGAAAATGGTTGGAATTTCACTCTATGCTCAACAGGGACCCAGCTGGATCCAGATACCATGGCTGCTTTGAACACATCGTTTTCAACAGAGATCCAGAGCAACAGGCAGTACCCATTAGGACTGTAAGTTAAACATCTGTTCCAGTGGGAAGTGGCCATGCCCAAACACAGGGACTTGTGTGGCAAAGAAAAAGACTTGCAGGAGCCCGAGACTCTGCAAATCATCCCTGCAGAGGTGAGGATGGTGACTACTATCAGTAGAAACATGATTTAGCAGATAGTCCCTTGAGAAAGACAGACAGGAAAGAACTGCAGTCAGCAGTTTGAGGAGCTCTGGTAGGGTCTCTAGGGATCACCATGGGACATCTTTCCCTGGTGTCTGGGGAAAATAGCTCAACCTACCAAGTTTGCAGGCTCCAAAAGCAGTAAACTTGTGCCTGGCTATGTTTGGGTGCTACAAGCACCATCACAAGCACCGAGGCCAGCAAGGGCCCCAGGGAATGTGGCACCCCAAGACAGGGGTGGTATCCCTGGGGCTAAGGAACAAAGCCACCCAAGCCTCCAGCCTAGAACTATGGAATATCTCCTTGCCAGACGTTGGGCCTGGAGCAGAGATACTATATGGACCAGCAACAGCAACAGCACTATATGGACCAGACTGAGCCAAGAAGCCAGGGGCCCTGCAGGCTATCATTGGTCTCAGCCCCAAGCTGGGAATTCAATACTCTCTCCACCAGCAGAGTTTGCACCTCTCCACCAGTAGAGTATGCTAGTGACTGAAAGTATCCCATGTGACCATAATAAGTAGATCTGGAGTCGTGTCCCAGGGGCCATCGAAGTTCAGTGAGCCTGGCCATAAATACGGAACATAGTAATTGCTGGCTTTGCTGAGCCTAAGCCTACAGATCACAGAGGCCAGAGGTTAGCACTCTGCAGTATTATGGGCTCACAATCAGCAGAGCAGCATAGGTCTCTGGGGTGCATTAAGTCTCAACCAGCAGGCTGCAGGCTCTGAATAGAACATCATAGTCTTGGACCCTGCAGAGTTTGGGCCAGGAGAATGCAGTGGCCTGCAGCCAGAGACTCCCGTTTGCTTTCACTAAGAACTATATCTAGTTAAAGAGGCTCTGTGAGACAAACTCAAAACTTTGATTATTTGAGTCAGATTGGTAGAAGTGAAGATATACCCCCAGCATAGACCTTTTTATAGAAGTATAACAAATAAACACAGGAATCACACAAAAAGAGTAAGAAGATTCCAAAACAACAGAAATATAAACCCGAAAACTCTGAAAATACGAGAACAAGGAATACTGAGGAAATAATAAATTCCCACAACTCAACAACAGTGGAGATCACTAATACTGATCTGCAAGAAATGCAAAAAGGAAAATTAAAAATTTTGATGTTCAATATGATGAATGGCCTCAAAGAAAGTGTTCAAGAAATGAAGGAGGGAATTGAGACTTTAAGAAAGAACCAGAAAGAGGCTGGGAATGAAATGAAGGAGTCAATAAGTGAATTGAAGACAGCAATAGAAACAAACTCTGGAAGGCTAGACCACATGGAAAACAGGGTATCACTCCTGGAAGACAGTTCATTCAAAACCGAAAGCACAGTTAACAGTATACAAAAGACTTTACAACAACACAACCTATAATTCAACAAATATGGGACAATGTGAAATGTCCAAACTTATGGACAAAAGGCACTGAAGAAGGTCCAGAAGCACAGACCAAAGGTATCAGAAATCTCTTCAGAGAAATAATTTTAGAGAATTTCCCAAACATAGAAAAAGACTTGGATGTCACATGCAGGAGAAATACAGAACACCGTTAAGACAAGATCAAAGAAGAACCTCCCTATGCCACATTGTAATCAAAATGACTAACATAGAGGACAAAAAAAATCTTAAAAGCAGTGAGAATAAAATAATGGGTGATATTCAGGGGGAAAACAACACAAGTCACTCCAGACTTCACAACCCAAGTCTTGAATTCCAGGAGGGATTGGTATGAACTACTCCAGATCCTTGAAGAAAACAACTTCCAACCAAGACCAATATATCCAGCAAAGGTATCATTCAAAATTGATGGAGATATGAAAATATTCCAAGATAAGCAGAATCTTAAAAAAATTCATCGCTACCAAGCCAGCACTAGAGAAAATAAATAAATAAATCATAAAGAAGAAAAAAGAAGCAAATTCCAAAACCAGAGAAGGGATGAATTCCACCAGGTAAGCAACCAAGCAAAAGAGAAATAACACTATATCAAACAAAATGATAGAAAACAAAAATCATACTTCAAAAATAACACTGAACATCAAAGGTCTTAATTCTCCCATTAAAAACATAGAGTGGAGCCGGGCGTGGTGGCACATACTTGTAATCCCAGCATTCGGGAGGCTGAGACCGGAGGATCTGGGTTCATGGCCAGCCTCAGCTACCTAGTGAGGCACTCCGCAACTTAGTGAGACTTGGCTTCAAAATAAAGAATAAAAAACAGGGCTAGGGGTATAGCTCGGAGGTAAAATGCCCCTGAGTTCAATCCCCAGTACCGCAAAAAAAAAAAGAAAAACATAGAGTGGCAAAGTGGATTAAAACTATAATCCAACTATATACTGCTTGCAAGAAACTCACCTATCCACATACTAAAGGAGAAAGGATGAGAAAAGATATGTATCATGCAAATGGAGACCAAAAACAGGCAGGGGTAGCAATGCTCATATCCAACAAAACAACTTTAAGCTAACCCACATCAGAAGAAACAAAGTGGGGCACTTCTTATTAATAAAAGGAACAATCCAGCAAGAAGATATAATGATAGTAAACATTTATGCCCCAAATGTGGATGCACTCACATTTGTAAAATAGACTCTCCAGGATATTAGGTCTCTAATAGACCCAAATCAATAATGTTGGGAAACTTCAACACACCACTCCCACCACTGGATCGATCTTCCAGACAAAAGATGAGTAAAGACTCCTCAGACATAAAGAACACCATTAACTAAATGGACCTAATAGACATATACAGAATATTTCAAACAGCAACAGCTAAATACACATTCTTCTCAGCTGCCTATGGAACATTCTCCAAAACTGACCACATCCTGAGCCCCAAAGAAAGTACCAGCAAAGTCAAAAGTTGCAATATATTTCCCTACACGATGGAATGAAAGTAGAAATCAACAACAGGAAGACCAAAAGAAATGACATAAGTACATGCAGACTGAATGATACACTCTTGAATGAGGAATGTATCAGAAGAGAAATAAGGGGAGAAATAAAAAAAATTCCTGGAATTACAGAAAAATAGAGACACCTTGAACCAAAATCTATGGGATACATTGAAGGTGGTCTTAAGAGGAAAATTTATAGCACTGAGTACCTACTTAAGAAAAACAGAAAGTCACCAAGTAAACCACCTAATGACGTACCTCAAGGACTTAGAAAAACAGGAACAATCCAAACCCAAAGCCAGAAGAAGGCAATAAATAATTAAATTTAGAGCAGAAATAAGTGAAATAGAGAATAAAAAATACATAGGATTAACAAATTAAAAAGCTGGTTCTTTGAAAAGATTAACAAGATAGACAAACCCTTAGCCAACCTAACCAAAAGAGAGAATCAGCCCAAATTACTAAAATCAGAAATGAAAAAGAAGACATTACCACAGACAGTGGGAAAATTCAGATGATTATCAGAAGCTATTTTGAAAATTTATATTACAATAAACTGGAAAACATGGAAGAAATTGACAGATTTCTAAACTCATACAACCTACCTAAATTGAGCCAAGAGGATATAGATAACCTAAACCAACCAATAGCAAGAAAAGAAATAGAAACAGCAGTAAAAATTCTGCCATCAAAGAAAAGCCCAGGTCCAGATGGGTTTCCAGCTGAATTCTTCAAAACTTTACAGAAGAACTACTGTCAATACTTCACAAGTTATTCTGTAAAATTGAAAGAGATGGAATTCTTCCAAACTCCTTCTACGAAGCCAGTATCACATTAACACCCAAACCAAATAAAGATACCTCAAAAAAGGCAAGAAAATTACAGACCAATATTATTGATGAAAATAGAGTCAAAAATTCTAAACAAAATACTAGCCATGCACATTCAAAACCACATCACAAAAATTGTACACCATGACCAAGTTGGTTCTATCCCAGGAAAGCAGGGCTGGTTCAACATACACAAATCAATACATGTTATTCACAACATAAATAGAACTAAGAACAAAAATCACATGATCATATAAATAGATGCTAAAAAATCGCTGGGCGTGGTGGCGCACGCTTGTAATCCCAGCATTTGGGAGGCTGAGACCGGAGGATCCGGGTTCGCGGCCAGCCTCAGCTACCTAGTGAGGCACTCCGCAACTTAGTGAGACTTGGTTTCAAAATAAAGAATAAAAAATAGGGCTGGGGGTATAGCTCGGAGGTAGAATGCCCCTGAGTTTAATCCCTACTACCGCAAAAAAAAAAAAAAAAAAAATAGATGCTAAAAAATCATTTGAAAAAATCCAGTACCCATCCATGCTAAAAACATTGCAGAAAATTGGAATAGAAGGAACATATCTTAGCATTATTAAGGCAATATACAACAAACCCAAAGCCAACATCATATTGTGTGTGGGTAAACTGCAGAAATTCCCTTTAAAATCAGGAACAAGACAAGGATGCCCACTATCACCAATTCCTCTCAGTATAGTCCTTGAGACTCTTGCCAGAGCAATAAGACAAGAGAAGGATATTAAAGGAATTCGAATAGAAAAGAAGAATTAAAATTGTCGTTATTTGCAGATGACATGATCCTATATTTAGAAGACCCAAAAAAACTCAACCGCAAGACTATTAGAGCTGATTAACAAATTCAGTAAAGTAGCTGGATACAAAATGAATCTAAAAGAGCTGGGAGTGGTGGTGCATGCTTGTAATCCCAGCATATGGGAGGCTGAGACTGGAGGATCCAGGTTCACGGCCAGCCTCAGCTACCTAGTGAGGCACTCTGCAACTTAGTGATACCCTGTTTCAAAATAAAGAATAAAAAATAGGTCTGGGGGTATAGCTTGGAGGTAGAATGCCCCTGAGTTCAATTCCTAATACCACAAAAATAAAATAAAATAAACCTAAGAAAAATTAGTAGCTTTTCTATATGTCAATCATGATCTATGGAGAAAGAAATACAGAGAAAAATTTCATTCACAATAACCTCAAAACCAATAAAATACCTAGGAATAAACCTAAGCAAAGAAGTCAAAGACTTCTATAATGAAAATTATAAAACACTAAAGAAAGAAATTTTAGATCTTAGAAGATGGAAAGATCTCCTCTGCTCTTGGATAGGAAAAATAAATATATTCAAAATGACCATTCTATGAAAAGTGATCTACAGAATCAATGCAATCCCTATCAAAATACCAATGTCATTCTTCATAGACCTATCAGTCATAAATTTCATGTGGAGAAACGAAAGACCCAGAATAGCAAAAGCAATTCTCAGCAATAAGAACCATGCAGCAGATATCACAATTCCTGACTTCAAATTATACTATAAAGCTATAGTAATTAAAACAGCATAGTACTGGCACAAAAACAGGCACATAGATCAATGGAAAATAATAGAAGATGCAGATAAAAATCCATATGCTTATAGCTGATTGATCTTCAATAAACACACCAAACATATACGCTGGAGAAAAGACAGCCTATTCAACAAATGGTGTTGGGAAATTTGACTATCCATTTGTAGAAAAATGGAACTAAAAATCCATACCTCTCACCCTGCACAGGAGTCAATTTGAGGTGGATCAAAGATCTGGCAATTAGACCAGAGATAGTGAAGCTACTAGAGGAGGGCATAGGTTCAACACGCCAACATATAGACACAGGTAGAAACTTCCTCAGCAAGACCCCCAAAGCTCAGGATATAAAAACAATAAATAATAAGTGGAATGGCACATAATAGGAAACCATCAAGAGTCTAAAAAGAAAGCCCATGGAATGGAAGAAGATCTTAACCAGCTATCCCTCTGACAGAGGATTAATATCTAGAATATACAAAGAACTTAAAAGACTTTACACTAGAAAAACAAATAACCCAATCAAGAAATGGACAACTGAATTGAATAGACACTTCACAAAAGAAGAGATAGGAATGGCCAATAGATACATGAAAAAATGTTCAACATTACTGGCAATTAGGGAGACACAAATCAAAACTACATTGAGATTCTATCTAACTCCAATCAGAATGGCAATCATCAAGAAGTCAAATAACAATAAATGTCCAGGATGTGGGGAAACAGGAACTCTTCTACACTGTTGGGATTGCAAACTAGTTCGGTCACTATGGAGATCAGTATGGAGATTCCTTAGAAAACTGGGAATGGATCCATCATATGATCCAGCTATACCACTCCTTGGATATTCTTCCAAAGAGGTTGAAACCAGAGAACTACAGTAATAAATGCATACACATGTTCATAGCAGCACAATTCACAAAAGCTAAATTATGGAATCAACCCAGGTGTCCATCAACAGATGAATGGATCACAAAACTTTGGGAAATACACACAATGGAATTCTATTCAGCAATAAAGAAGAATAAAATAATATCATTTGCAAGACAATGAAAGGACTTGGAGAACATTATGTTAGGTGAGACTATCCAGTCACAGAAAGTGAAGGGACATATGTTTTCTTTAAAATGCTCAAGCTAGGGAGTAACTGGGATATCAGAGCGACTCCAGATAATGGAGGAGAAACCTCAGTGGATCCAGGGAAGTGTTCTACAGGAAGGGGAGGGGAGGGGAAATACTAACATCGACTGTGTGTACATATGTGGAAATCCCAATGTCAATCTCAGCACTCAGTATGGGAAGGGGGGAGATGGGGAAGTGGGGATGGGGTGCACCAAGTGCTGTGTGCATGTATGTCAATGTCAACATGATTTACATTATGATGTGAGATGATAATGCACCAATAAAAGCACATTAAAAAACTAAAGGAAGTGTTTGTGCAAGTGCTGACACTCAACCTTTTGATTCAAAAGAATAAATTTCAACTTCAAATAAATTTCAATAGATCATGTTGTTCGTGATTGATTAACCAACTGCCTCAGATAACTAGAGTTTTATGGCTTTTTGTATTGGAATATGTGAAGAAATTATGAGAGAAATCATGACCTTAATGCTTAAAAAGAGGTTAAGTAAACCTAAAGACCATGTATGCATTGCTTAGAGTTCACACTTTTCTGATACTAAAATGTTATTATATGTTTATGTTAGGAATCTTTACTTTTGTCTTAATCTTGTTTATTCCTTTATTTACTATAGGATTAATTTGTTACTTTATAAAGAATGATTTATCAGTAGACATATTTTAGATATAGATGATTATCAGTTTTTAGTAAGGGCTAATGCATATATGATCTAATATCAGTTAGAATTTTGTCCATAAACTTAGGAACATGAGGCAGCATTCTAATGGTTGTTATTTTTGTCATCTCATTATTAAGTCATTCATTTGTTAAAAATATTTACTGAGTGTTTACTATATGACAGGTGCTGTTTTTTGTGCTTGGAGTCAGCAGTGAGAGTCTCCCACTTTTGTAGTAAGTGGGGGCAGAAGGAGCAAAACAGTGGAAAGGCCATCATAGGAGCAAGGTGTTTTCAAACAGGTGACAGCTACTGTGAAATTTAAAAAGCAAGGTGATTAAAAAGAGTGAAAAGCAGGCTCTGGGTGCTTTTTGTTTAGATGTAAATAAAGGTGTGTGTGACAAGGTGGCATTTGTGCTGACAACTAAATGTGGGAATGTGGTATAGGCAGAAATAAAGCCCAGTGTAAAGGTCCTTTGACACAAAGGATCTTTGCATGTATGAGAGACAAAATCAAAGATAATGTTTGTATATCATGACAAAAGACAGCAAACTGAGATCAAAGATGTGGGCAAACTATGGGCTTGTTTTAAATTAATGAGCAATGGGAAGCCATTTGAAGTCACTAGTATGTTGTATTGCTGCTGTTGCTGTGATTGTAGTGGTAATTGTACATTCTTGGATCTTACTCATTGAAAATTCAGATTAATCATAATCTTCAGTAATCAGTATGAAAAGTCTCCCTCTGTACTAGTTTATAAATCCTCATTTACTGTTCTCCATTCTTAATTGTTTTTACTGAGTTTTGGTTTAAATAATTTGGTTTGAATTATTTGGTTAAATAATTAAAAATAAAAAGCAATCTGAAAATGTATGATTTGGAAATGTACTAGAATATTAATAGCTATACAATTGCATTAAGTTAGCACATCTTTGTAAGAAATGGAAAGACCAACCATAGAATAGTAGAAAATATTTGCAAATTACTTTTCTAGCAAAGTACTTGTATCTAGAATATATGACAAGCTCTCAAGATTAAAAAATAAGAAAACAATCTGATTCTAAAACCTGGCAAAATGTTTAAATAGATAACTCACAGAAGAAGATCTATGGATAGAAATTAAGCATAAGAAAAGGTGCTCAATATTACTAATATTTAGGCCAATGAAAATTAAAACCACATTGAGTTACTATTGAATACCTATAAAAAACATCTAAAATAAAAATAAAACTGGCTGTTTCAAATAGTAGTTAGGATGGGGAGCTTTTGGAACACTCAAACATTGCAGGTGTAAATATCAAATGATACAGTCACTTTGGAAAATGATTTGTATTCTTATAAGCTTATGTTTACCATATAATCCAGCAACATAATTTCAAAGGATATTCTTTATGAGAATGTTTATTAAAGGTTTATTTATTACCACCCTAAATTGGAAACAATCCAGATGATTGTCTACCAATGATGGATTGTCAGTTCCCTTCAGCCCAAGACCATTATGAGCATACCTGTTGACAAACAAGTTGAGTTTATTGAACATTCCTGTTAACAAACAAATTAAGTTTATTATTCACTGAAGAAAGGGAGACTGCCCCTTAGAGGGACCTGTGAGGTGTCTCAGAAAGAGGGTATCAGAAAGGACCTATTATGTAATTTGGCTTGGGGTAGTTCTGGAGAAGTCTAAGGAAGCAGGTGTTCACTCTAGTAAAGACTGAAGGTGATGTTATGGTTGGGTATCTCAGTAGATCTATAGGGCAGGCCTCCTTTAGTATGGTCAAAGCTTAAGTTGGTAAATAATTAGCAGTTGCTCATTTAATAAGAAAGTGGGATGTACTGTTTTTTGTGGCTTGCAAAGTCACTTTGCCTGGAATGGATACTCTGTAAGTTTATGTTCAGCAGGAGAATGACATGGCTTAGCTGTAAACAAAAGACCAATTTGTAATAAACTTGAGGCCTACCTGTGAATGTCAGATCAGTTCCTGGAGTATAGGAGCTGCTTTTTATCTTTCTCAAGATAAACAAACTGTGGTAGGGCTATACAATTAAATACTACTTAGTAATAAAAACAAATGAGTTATTGATTCACATATCAATGTAGATTTCCATTTTTTCTGAGCAAAAGTAGCCATATTGAAGAGACTATACATTGCTTGCCTTCATTTACATGGGTCACTAGGATAGGTAAAAACAGAGAGGAAAACATGTCAGTGGCTACTAGGGGCTGAGAACAGGGAGAATTGGTGCTAAAATAGTATAGCATGGGAGAATTTGGGGGGTGATAGGACTGGATGGTGGACACATTACTTGCAGATACATTTGTTAAAACTCATAAAACCGGGCGTGGTGGTGCACGCTTGTAACCCCAGCATTTGGGAGGCTGAGACTGGAGGATCGGGGTTCGTGGCCAGCCTCAGCTACTTAGTAAGGCACTCTGCAATTTAGTGAGATGCTGTTTCAAAATAAAGAATTAAAAAATAGGGCTGGGGGTGTAGCTCGGAGGTAGAATGCATCTGAGTTCAATTCCCAGTACCGCAAAAAAAAAAAAAAAAAAAAAAAAAAACTTATAGAAGTACCCAGCACAAAAACTGAGTTTTACTATTTGTAAAAGCAAATCCAAACAAAACCAGATTATGTGTGTGTGGAAGAGGTAAGGGAATGCAGACTCTGTCAAATTAATCTAATTTTACTATAAATGAGTTGTGTAGTCTCACTTAAACAGATAGAAAATAAAGCACTTGAGCTAAAGGAAGAAATACCTTGACTGGATCCTGTAAGGCTAAGACTAGGAAGAATATGTACAGGCAATGGACCCTGGCTTAAAATTTTATTTTCCTCAGGACTATGTGTTAGGAATTATGAAGCTATATATATATATACACACACACATACTAGGGTTGAACAAGTAAGTCAATATATTAATATTATAGATAATGAAAGGGAATTTCTCAGTGCTGGAGAAAGAAGTTATAGAAGAAGGAAAAGAATAAGGCTAGAGTTGATCTCATGTTAGACTCGTTTTAGAGGTATCAATACTAGTTCATTTAAAATTTACATATAATTAATTGACATGTAAATACTTATGGAAATGAATATAGATAGATATTTGTACACAAACTCATATACATGCATATATTTCCTGGTTTAATCTACTAAGAAAGACTTAAGACAATGACTTAACAGTAGCAATATGCATAACTACAATCCAGATCTTGACTTTTAAATATTGTTCTACAATAAAAGAACCAGGAATCTTTGGAGAAATGGTTGATTCCAGGGCCTGAGAAGAGAAAATATAAAGATGCTCTTGTAGCATCTTGTGATTCCAGAATGTAAAGAGTGCTTAAAAAGATGTATAGAAATGGATTATAAACCAGAAAGTAAAATTAATATACACGGTTCTATATTGGTTTTGTTTTTTTTTTTTTTTTTTTTTTTTTTTTTTTTTTTTTTTTTTTTTTTTTTTTTTTTTTTTTTTTTTTTTTTTTTTTGGTACTGGGGATTGAACTCAGGGGCATTCTACCTCTGAGCTATACCCCCAGCCCTATTTTTTATTCTTAATTTTGAAACCAAGTCTCACTAAGTTGCAGAGTGCCTCACTAGGTAGCTGAGGCTGGCCGTGAACCCGGATCCTCCGGTCTCAGCCTCCTGAATGCTGGGATTACAAGCGTGCACCACCATGCCTGGCTCGGTTCTATATTAATATTAAATAAGTACCTAAATAATGGGTGGAGAATAAAAATAGTCTTTAGGAAAAATTAAATTAGTAAATGTATAAGTAATGAAGAAAATCTAAATCACTGATAGAACCCACCCCCACCCCGGTAATAACTGCCATAGGCCTGGTCTATACAGAAGAGTCAATTTAAACAGGCTATCTGCATATTCTCATATTTTCTTCCCTGAAATTGTTAAGTAATTACAAGGGAGAAAGGAGAATTCTGGCAGATACCACCTTAGTCAAGTGATCAAGGCCGGCACCCTTAGTGATACATGTCAACATTATGAGCCTCTTGATATGAAGCCCTGACAGTAACACAGCACCTCTGTGCTACCTTTCCCATTAATGCAAAATTTCATTAGACAGGATAAGAAAAAAATATGCAAAACCAAATTTGGAAATATCTGCAAAATAATGAAAGGTAAGACATGGAAGGTAAGAGCAGGTTGAGGGACTATCACAGTTTGGACATTAAGTAGATGTAAAAACTAAATGTTATGCAGTATCCTATATTGACTTCTGAAGTATAAAAAGGGGTATTAGAAAAAATGGTGAAATCTAATGAAGTTAAACATTTTGGTTAACAGAATTAGACCTAGGTTGATTTCTTTGTTTTGCTAACTTTATTATAATTTTGTAGCTCTTCTGCATATCTAAAATTTTATGCACCCACTCTGCGTCCACCATGCTTGAGTATTTATATTAAAATCAAACTGATGAGAAGTGAGCTTGTGTCCAAATGGAAAGAGTAGGGCTTATCAGCAGTATTAGAAACTAGTAATAGGTAGCACATTTCTGAGTACTTTGTTCTGTATCAAATATTTTTATACCTCCCCTGTTAACTCTTAAAACAACTACATAAGGTGGGTGTTATCATTTTCCTCCTCTAAAATTGGGAAACTAAAGATATCTTAAATTACTTTTCTGATATCACTTGGCTATGTTTAAACCCAGTTCCTGTGACTCTGTTGTCTGTGCCAGCATTGGTCATTTGAATTAACAATGACTGGGAAGAAACCCCCAGACTTCCTTTTTCAGGACTTAAAGAATTACTCTGGTTCTGTGTATTCTCTCAGATTTCATATTCTAGTAGATTATTCATCACTTCTAGCTGTTTTGGCTCCTTTTGCTACTACATCAATTCATAGCTTCTTGGTACTACTGAATGATGCTAAAAGTCCTCATGAGGTTTTTTTTATTATTATTATTACACTTGCTTAGTACAGTATAATGTCATGGGTCCATAATAATTGATTTTTGATAATAAGGTCCAGTTCATCCAATACTTAAGTCAATACTCCCCATTTTAAATAATTTCTAAAAGGCAGGACTTATGAAACAAAACATAAAAATAACATAGAAATTAATCTTTCAAGGCCTATGTACATTCTATAGCCTTCTTCAAATATAGTGGTATAAAATTACAATATTTATCTTTGTCTTCACAGGCTTAATTTTATTCAAATAGTCCAACTTAAAATGATTTAAATGTTTTCTATTCAGGGTTCTTCTGTAAATGTACTAAGAGGCTAATGTGTATGAATACATCTGTATTTGCTTTGGGCCTTTATTACCAAGTCTTAGTCTTTGCATGAACATTTGCTCAGAGTATAGGTTTTAGTATTGATTTTTTTACGATTGATTTCTCTCAAAGATTTTGCTTTTTTTGTTTGTTTGTTTTTGGTACTGGGGATTGAACTTAGGGGCATTCTACCTCCGAGATATACCCCCAGCCCTATTTTGTATTCTTTATTTTGAAGCTGAGTCTCACTAAGTTGCAGAGTGCCTCACTAGGTACCTGAGGCTGGCCAAGAACCCGGATCCTCCAGTCTCAGCCTCCCAAATGCTGGGATTACAAGCATGCACCACCATGCCTGGCTTTGCTTTTTTTCATTAAATATGTCCACTGGCATTTTAAACTAAGGATATTATATTTAATTATCCAATGTCCCTAAATAAATGGGACACTCTTGCTTTGAAAAAATTTACTGTAATTTCTTGGAATGACTTTTTCTTTTTACTTTTGATTCAGTAAACATTTAGAAAATGCCTATAAACTTTCTTGGCTTTGATAAGAAAATTACCTGCTGGTTTGATGACCATGTGACAGATTCTATTTTCTTTTCCATACTAAATAAATGACTGTTACCAAAATTTTCAGAACATATACTTTTGCTGTTTAGCAAAATATATTTCTCTAGCATGGTCTGGAGCAATAATGTAAAATGAAATTAGTTTATAAGATGCATATTAACTAGTTAGGAGAAACAGCTTAGTTTAAGTTCAAGAGGTGGAGTGAAATGATCTATTGTGATGTATGCTACAATTGAAAGGGCAACTTGTCTATTTTAGCCATCTTTGAAAGAACACACAAACTTTACATTTTCTTGTTGAAAATCTCACTTCTGTATTATGTAATGGTGCTAAAATGTTATGGCCTAAATATGCTAATTTTCAGTTGTATAGTTTGAAATTTGAGTTCTTTAGTAACAAAACATTTCTACTGTACTAGGAGAAAAGTAAGCAAAGGCATGCTGAATCAGTGCTTTGATTCAGCCTTTGACCTGTTTGTTGCTGTTAACAGGAAAGCTCAGGCCAATTATCACCTGAAAGAGGAGAGTATCAGTCTATCAGCCACAGCATAGTGCACTGAACAAGTTCAGGTCTAGAAAAAAATTGGAAAAAAAGTCAGAGTTGCCCATCGCATGGAGATTTTCTACCGCAATCCCCAAGAAGGAGCATGAGAATCATTTATTTTTTTTTTTTCCTGATGAGCATCTGTCTTCAACTAATATCAGCTTGTTTATTCTGAATGGAGGTGCTCCTTTCCTCTCTGCTTTCCTTCTCTCTGAAGCCTCCATATCATCAATGATGCTGGGTCTTCCTGCAACCAGCTGTAGTTATTCCACTGTTCCATGTGTGAGTGGCAGTGTGAACATGTATGACCTGCGTCAAGCTGGTACATGGATCAGCCTCTCAGATGGAAACCATTAATGTAGTTAGGAGGAAACAAAACTGGTGAACAGAATTTGCTCTTTTTAATTTTTTTCTAGATGGCACCAATCTGTTGTATTATGATGTGAATGTACTTAATGTCACTCAATTCTATGTTTACCTTGTTAAAATAGCAAAGTCTATTTATCTAGCCCAAATGAAAAGAAACCACCATATCATTGTTCATTAATTCCCTCATTTTAGAAATGCTGCCCTTACTGAAGTCATCTATTAATAGTACCTGGAGCCGGGCGTGGTGGCGCACGCTTGTAATCCCAGCATTCGGGAGGCTGAGACCGGAGGATCTGGGTTCGCGGCCAGCCTCAGCTATCTAGTGAGGCACTCTGCAACTTAGTGAGACTCGGTTTCAAAATAAAGAATAAAAAATAGGGCTGGGGGTATAGCTCAGAGGTAGAATGCCCCTGAGTTCAATCCCTAGTAC